>PVIC010036520.1:0-18556 GCA_004025085.1 Thryonomys swinderianus
CATCTTTGACAAAGGAGCCGAACACCCTCAGTAGAAGAAACATAGCCATCTTCTCTTTGGCATGAACACCTGTAGATGCAAATGAGTTCTAGAAAGTAGGACAGCTTTTATAGAGTGGAATATTTCTATAGGAAACTTGGTGTGGGAATGTGATGAGGGGAAGGAATAAATATGATACAGAAAGAAAATAAAAGAGCACATATAAAGGGGGGAGGAGGGGGGAGTGGGTAGGAATATGGGTAAAAATGAGAATTAACTTGTGGCATATACTGGTACAAATTTCCCAATGTTATATGTGATTTTGAGATGTATATAAATTGTACCAATAAAGAACTCAATTTAAAAAAAAGAAGTGGTGCTAGAAAAGGGAAAGACTATGAACAAAGCCTCAGGAGCATGAGAACTAGTAGAAAGAAATAATAACGAGGGTCTCATTTTATTCAAAAGCTTCTAAAGAGAAAGACAAACCATCAACAGAGAAAAGACAACCTAAAATGTGGGAAAACATGTTTACTCTCTGTTCCTTGGACAAAGGACTATTATCTAGAATATATAAATAACTTTAAAAAATCCAGCTCTCCCCCCAATTTAAAGACCCAAAAGTAGGCATCTGAAATGAATAGTCATTTTTCAGATGAAGTAAAAGCAATGAAGACACATACGAAAAATGTCCAACATCACTGGTCATGCAAGAGATGAAGATGAAAACAGCATTCCACAAAGAACTGCTGCTATCATGAAATCAACCAGCAACAAACGCTGGTGGGGATGTGGGGAGAAGGGAACCCTTCTCCACTCTTGGTGGGAATGTAGACTGGGGGATTCACTGTGGAAATCAGTGTGGAGATTCTTCAGAAAATTAGGGTTAGAGGTTCCATTGGACCCTGCTATTTCCATGCTGAGTATATTCCTAAAAGAATTAAAAGCATCATACCACAGTGACATATGGCACACTAGTGCTTACAGCAGCCCAGTTTGTAACAGTTAAACCTTGTAAACAGCCCGAACGCCCATCAACTGGAGACTAGATAAAGAAGATATGTTTTTTTCTTTTTTTAAAAAATAAAATGGAGTATTAGCCATAAAGAATGGTAAATTAGAAACATTTGTAGCTAAATGGATGCACCTTGAGGCCATATTCATAAGTGAAATAAACAGCACACACATGTATAAATTCCATATCATTTCTCTAATATGAGAAACTGAAGGTATAAATAAGTTCCAAAATGTACAATAGGCATTGTAAAATAGGAAGTAAATTTTCAAAGGGCAAGGGGAGTTGGGGGAAGCAGGGGAAAGAAAGGAAAGAAAATTTGAAGATAAAAAGGAAAAATAAAAACAAAACTTAAGTATATAAGTGGGGTGGAGGGCCTGAAGGGAGGGCAGGGGAATAGGAAAAATAAAAATCAAGATATATCATGTAGAGGTGCAGATTCTCAATGATATATGTGACCATAATGTATACTTAAAATGTACCAATAAGCTCAATTTAAAAATTTCTCACTTGTACAATCAGTAGGCTTTTGTTTAGCAGTGTTAAACAGAACCCAGACTTTAACAATCAAACATGAAAACTGAAAATACAGCAAAAAAAAAAAAAAGAATTACTGGCTTTTAAGCTCTCTGTTAGACAAATACATCAGAAAAAGAAGAAAATTTTCAACACAATTTTAAAACTTCAAATTTTACCCCTAATTTTTATTTTTATGGTGAATATTAATTAATCCTTGAGGAGTATTTACATTGTTAGGGAAATACAGGTGTCCTCTCTCTGCGGATGGAATGTCTAAGGTCTCTGTCAGCATCACCTTTCATGGTCCATCACTGTCTTCCCAGCTTTATTAAAGTTCCTGCCTAAAATTGTCCAGATTTAAAATTTCTTTGGTGTATTAAACAGTTGATCAAATTGCATCATATTCCACTGACCCATGAATACCTCAACTTTTTTCATTGTTATCTCATGATGAATGCTTGGTTTTTCCTTAAAACCTTAAATTGAGGATATTTTCTTGCACAAACCTTTACATGACCATGTTCCTCGCCTGCCTGCTTCGTACTCCGTCTTCCTGCCACATGGTTGGCTTCCTTCTACCTCTACACCTTGCGCAATCCTTCATTATACCATTTGTGATGTTGAATTGCACTTGATAACTTGCACGCTTACAAACTCTACATGAGACCCCTGAGAACAGCAGCATGCTTTTTCACATCCCTGACCTACCTTCCTGGCCTGACACGACTCATTCTTCATGCAGATTACGGGAAGATGAAGAAAAGCCACGAGGTCCATCAGCCTGCGTGCCTCATCAACTTAGCCCATATTGATTCTGGAGTCTTGAGAGGAAGGACTGCTGCAAAGCCAACTAGGAGAGGAATGGAGATTTATTTAATGGATAGAATTTCAGTTTTATAAGGACAAAAAGTTCTGGAGTTTGCACAACAATGTGAATATACTGAACAATACTACACCATACATGTATCCATGGTTTAAGGTGTCAAATTTTGTGCATTTTAGCACAATCCAAAAATTACAATTTAAAAAGCAATTTTGAATGGCAAAGAAGAGGACACATAAACATGAGACGTCATCTTATCTGAAGGTGACTTCTCTAAGCAGACATAATAGCTCAGGAACTGGCTACCCATATTTGACTTTTCCCTTTTTTAGTGCACAGTGTTTTGCAAATTATGTCTTGTTTGATTTTCTTAGCAAACATATGAATGGAACACATTTTTTTTTTTTTTTTGAGACAGGGTCTCACTTTGTAGTTCGGGCTGGCTCTGAGGTTACTATGTAGCCCAGGCAAGCCTCGAACTCAGCAATCCTCCTGTCTCTGCCTCCCGAGTGTGGGGATTACAGGCGTGAGTCACCACACCCAGCACTGTATGTGGTTACTGGGATCGAACTCAGGACCTTGTGCTTGCGAGGCAGGCACTGGAACCACTGAGCTAAATCTCCAGCCCCCGGGACACATTTTTGAATCCTTCATTTTAAAGACCAGAAGATGAAGATAAAAGGAAGTAGAGTGCCTTGTTTGTGTGAATTATGCTGGTGCCAGTGAGCCGATGTGCCGGCTGTCTGTTATCCTGTGTTAATCATATGGGCTGGCACACAGCTTTGGGATGATCAGCTGCACTCGTATTGGGTGATTTGGGCTCAGGGGGAACCACACTGCGCCTACTTTCCACTGGGACTCTGGAGGCTGATCAAACATGCTACTTACCTGGAGTAAATGACAGGAAATGTTTTCTCTCAGGAGTGCCAACTTTATTGGGACAGATAACTCTGAAGCAGCTGGCCTCCTCTTGGGTTGTGGATACACTGAGAGCTGTGTGGAGGGTCTGCTTTCCACTCATAGTCATTTGGGACTGATCATAAATTAAAGCGGGCCTTTGCGACTTGTGAGTGCCTGAACACTGGTAGTGCAGGATCAGCAGCCGAATCTGTCCCTTACCTCTGGGCCAGCCTGGCCACAGGTCTAGCTCATTATATAAAGGGGTATTTGAGTGGGCAGAAGTCCTTGTATACATTATAAATTTTACTTTCCAAGCAAGCTTCGGCTTAGCCTATTGAATCAAATTATTGTACATAATACAGTTTGAACTTGTACACAAAAGATTGTAGACTTCATATAGGATTCATGGGTGCCTGTACTGACCAAACATTATCTGCTGTAATTCTCCAATGAGGGAGTGTTGGCCACTGTAACATGTTACCTTTCTACCCAGCTATCTTTGAATGCCCGAAGGGTCCTGTTTGGACCTGTCCTCTCCTCTGTTGGCTATCTAGGCAGCGTGTTTTACAGCCTCTCTGATAGCTGAGTGTGGGCATGTGATGAAGCAGATTAGAGCATATTAGAGATATGGTGTATGCAGCTTTTGAGTCCACTTTGTATGTACGATTACATGAGCTGATGTGTTGCTATGACCATAAGGGAAACTGGCTTTAGAGTGTAGGGCATTGTAGAGAAGGGGCAAGGTTGTGTCGTGGCCCGAGTGAAGTGGGGGAATGTTTGGGTTTGGTTTACAATGCTGATATTGTGTTAGCTTTCCCTGTTGCTTGCTTAGCATTTACCTTTCTTAGGTCTGCTAAGCTGATTGTTATGATTTTTTCTATGTTTTTGCAGCATTGGAAATCAAACCCAAGGTCTTGTGCAAGCTAGGCACGTGGTCTATCACTGGCCTCGATCTCCCAGCCCTCATTTTTCTGTGTTTTTAACTTCCAAATATTCATTGTTGTTATTTTATTCTGATGTAGCTCTGGGATGATGACAAGGGAGGTCCTTCTTTCTTAGGATCAGAATGCCCATTACTCATGCTCTCTATCTGAAGAAGGTATTATATTTAATCCCTAAATGAATACTTGTGGCTGCTCTATGTGGTTGTAAAGTTTGTACATTTGACCAAGGAATGAGTGGGGTCAGCACTCAGCCCTTCTCTGCTCACTGAGCTGTAGTCTCACAGCACTAGGTCTGTGGTGGCATCTTCTTTTCTTGTCTCCATAGAGAAGGTACTGTTTCTAGCTCACACAAACATGTTGCTATCAAAGCTACCAGTTGTTCCAGCTGGACCTCCATTATCCTATCCTGGGTGCCATGTGTAATATTTGTATGGACTGCACATTTAAATTGCCCATTTCCTGCATAGATTGTCCTACTTAAAAGGATGAACTTAGAGGCCTTCCAGATATAAATCCACTTGTCCATTTACTTTTTGCCCAACTGCTGCCTGCATGGGGCCTGGGAGGAGTAGGCCTGGAGCTGTCATTCCTTCCTTCTAGATAACTGGAATGTGATGGTTAATCTTGCTTGTCAACTTGTCTGGATTAGGAAACTCCTGGATTGTTAGGGTACTAATCTTATCAACAAGTTCAAAGCTGAGTGAACTCTTAGCAGGGTGGGGCCTACCTAGAGAAACATGGTTTTGGAGCGTGACCTTGGGTCCTGGATCTGGTGCCTGGCCCCTTCCTGTCTGAAGCTGTTCCCCTGGGTTTTGCTTTCTGGCTGCCACGAAGTGAGTAGTTTTCTTTTAAATTCCTGTTTGCCATATGTTTCTGTCTTTCAGTCAGCCAGCAGCCAGGGACTCAAACCTCTGAAACTCTGAGCCAAAGGGTACTTTTCCTCCTCTAAGCTGTAAGCGTCAGATGATTTGTTCCAGCAATGGAGAGCTGATTAGGGAAGGAAAGGCCATCTCCCTTCTACCAAATGAGTTGCAGGAGCTAAATTCTCATTAATTAATGTCTTTTTTCCATCCAAGTCCAATATATACCCTCTTGCCAGAGAGAGAGAGAGAGAGAGAGAGAGAGAGAGAGAGAGAGAGAGAGAGAGGATGGAAGGAGATTTGCACTGTGAAAATATAGGAAAGAATAAATGACATACCAGAGACCAGGGTGCAGCCAACAAGCACCAAGAACCCATGAAGGAGGGCGATGTAAGTGAGAGAGAGAGGACACAAACGTGATGACCCACACTGTGACAAAGTCCTGTGAGTTCTGTTGGGCAATCTTGATCCACAGCTGTAGTACACAACCAGAGTTTGCTACTGATATTTGTTTCCCCTACCCCTGCAGTTAAAGGAGACCAGTCACTTCCTATACCTACGAGTGCTTAAGTGCCTCCAAGTCCCTGGGCTCCTTTCATCATGGTTTCTAGATCCTTCATCAAAACCTCTTCAAGAATCCTATCTAAGTATGGTTGGCTCTCTGTGAAGCCCTTGATACTCACAACTTTGTTAAATTGCAAAACCCTGGTGACAGAGAAAATCCTGTAGCTTTGAGGTATAAGTGAAGATTTGGGGAGACAAGGGCAGGGAATGATTATGATTTTTTAGCACTAAAAGAAGCCAGAAATCAACAGAGAAATTTTGTGTAAGTACTGAATGAAAAGTATTTTCAGCCTAGAATTTGATTCTCAGTTGGCACATGAATTAAGAATGTGGTAGACTGAAGACTTCTCAGACATGCAGGAAGAGATACTCCACCACAGTAAGAGAGTAAACAAATGAAAGGCAAGACATTTGACCCAGAAAACAGATTTCTGTGTAAGATAGGGTCCCAAGGAATCCTCAGCATGAGGACCACGGGGATTCCAGGCCAGCAGCTGCTGTGCGGGTACTGAGGAGCAACTGAACCAGTGAAAACAGGTAAGTAATCTCCAGGAGATGGCTCCAGAAGGAGAAATGGATAGAATGAAAAAATAATGCAGAGAGATTTAATGGAAAAACACTTAAGATATGTAGTAAGAAGTATATAGAAAACAAAGCAAATAAAAGTACAATTATTAGTACCATGGAAAGCAAAAGCTATATAAAAATAAAAAAATTGTAGAAAACTTTCTAGCTGAGCTAGGTTTAACACAGCTGCTGTTGACTTAAAAATTTAATACATTAAATTAATATTATAATATTTATTGAAATAAATATTTTGTGCATATAAGGGAATGGGATTTAATGTGTGTAAATGTGTGGAAGAGTGTGTGTATGTGTATGTGTGAAAGAATATGGCATGTGTGAGCCCAGTGTATATATGCATAGGTATGTGTGGACATCTGTGAAGTGAATGGGTAGGTGTGAATATGTGTGTAAATGTGTATATGTGTGTTTGTGTAGTGACTATAGACATAGACATGGTGGAGAACCAATCTAGGCAGTGGAGTCAACCAGCTAATACATAATGTCTAAAACTGACCAATCAAGAAATATGACTATGAGCATACTACTGAGATACATGGAAATAAACACATAAAGAATCAGCTGAAAAATAAAAGATAATTATTACTGGGTAACAGAAAATGGGAAGAGGCTATAGCACAAAGTGTTGACAATCCTGCTGTGATTTATTTATTTTTTGTAACATCCTTATAAATTTTTAAATTACTCACATATAATTCTGAAGTACAACAGGAAAGGGTCACATCTCAGCATGGATACAATTCCATGGAACCCTACTCATCAGTGAATTCTGTAACTAGGATATAAAACTCAAGAAACCATGTGTTAGCCTCTGTTCTGGTGGTAAAGAGATAAATATATCTTAGCAGTACAATTAAGTATCATCAATATACCAAATTGCGAAACAAGGCCAATTCTTTTCATGTAAGTTCATCTTGAGGTATCACTGGTGGATAGTTGATGCCATATGTAATTGCCTGTATTTGTTTGCGAGGGCTGCCAAGACAAAGTATGATAGGATTGTAGCTAAAACAACAGAGATCCATTTTCTCATAGCTCTAGAGGATGTAAGCCCAAGATCGAGGTGTCAGAAAGTTTGGTTCCTTCTAAGGCCTTTCTTCTTATTCTCAGATGTTCACATCCTCCCTGTGTCCTAACGTGGCCTTCCTTCTGTGGACGAGCTTGTGTGCATCCAACTCTCCTCTTGTAAGTGGAAAAAGATCTTATGGGGGAATTAACTTGACATTTTAAAGGTCTTATCTCACAATATGATCACCTGAAGCCTAGGACTTCAACATAAAGATTTTGAGGATGTGGGGAGCAAATCAGGCTCTAGTGTTGCCTGAGGTCACAGAGTTTGTAATCATATTCACACCCAGAATTCAATCATTCAGGCCATTCATGTAATCAGAACAGAGCCAAAAGTGATTTCACTCTGGGACGCTTGGGGAAGTTCCTGCCCTCTTCCTTATTCTGTGGACTCTTTTCAGAGCTAAATAGAGATTTCAGTCATTCTATGGCTTCACTGTCAGACATTGGGACGTCTACGTCTGATATTTGAAAGGCATGAGAACATCTGATATTTGAAAGGCTGAAAGCTGAGACTGTTACTTGTTTAGACCCAAGTATATGGAGAGACTGAATGAAACGTAGTGATCTCAGAGGGTGTATCGGTTTGGAAGGGCTGGAACTGGATGGAAACTTTAGAGATTCGTCCCCTGGGAATGCTAGAACGATTCTCTTTTCTCCCACTGCAGTTCTTCTATGTGAAGTCACCACACACACTCACACATGCACCACTTTGATGTCTCAGGGGAAAGGTTTTCTTCAATTTGGTATATGATTCAAAGTTTGTTGTTAGAAAATACTTTGGATATTTATGTGTATTTCCTAATTTTAAAAAGTGATAGGCAGATTTCTGCTATATTTTATTGATTAAAATACACATGCAGAAATTTTAAGTGAGATCTTCACTCTCTTGTGTACCATTCCCTTGGATGGTGAGTGGTTTCCTTGTTTGGGGGGAGAAAATTTTTTGCATCCAATTAGGTCCCAGTGGCCTACTCATCAGTTATCAATGCCACTACATGCAGAATTATCTCTCTAAAATTCAACCTACTCTCAAACAAAGGCAGGGAAAAAACTGGATCGTGTTTAAGTAGAGAACATTTGAAAAGCCAGAAAAATCACTGACTGAATGACTCAAAGATTTATTTTTATTTCACTTCACAAAACAAATTCATAAAACCTTTTGATATTTTGAGAGAAAGTGACAGTTACTGGTTTAGACCTGAAAATCAAAGAACATCTCTTCTCTCCACTTCTATAGGCATTTGCTGCCTCCACAGTGCAGTTCAGGGCATAAAGTGCTCAATATTTAGAATAATCATACATCCTTTGTTTACAATTGTCCTAGTATGAGTATGTTGTCTTGGTGGGATTAATAAACCACCCACTTGACTCTCTAATTTGTCCCTCATTAAATAAGAAAGTATCTGTTCATCTTAACCCCAGTACATGTTGAATGAATGAACAAATAATTGAATAATGAATTTCTAGCCTCATCCAAGATGAGGAAAACAGAGATTAATGTCTCAGCAGCAGCATTCTGCATAACATTATCCAACAGAAATTTGGCTAGCGGTGTCTTATCCAGAAGCACAATTCAGCCATAGAAATAAATTCAAGTTTCCTAATGCAGAAGGAAAAGATTTCTGTTCTCTCCTCAGTTCTCTTCTCTCTTAACCTTTCCACTTTTATTCCTTTGAAATCACAGCCAGAGAGCCATTAAATTTCAAAGGAGAAAAGCTATTGGGACAGGAATAAAGAGACCCTATGAATCATCAGTTCTCTGTGTTTTTCTTATTACATGAAATTCTAAAATCAATGCGATGGTGAAATTTATAATATTCATCTGTAAAATTATCATTGGCTTCATGTGATCAGGATTTATCTTAAATCTGAGTTTCAAAATTGGAACTAATGTTTAGCTGACAGTTTACTTGATTTGACCTCTTCATTATAGAACATCTTGAGATCCTTGAATAGTGAGTCCTTTGTAGACCCTCAGAGACTTGATAGGAATAAATGCATATTTATAGAGGTTCTTAGAGTACTTAGATCCATTTTGCTAAAATCTTGTTTTTGACGCAAAATGTGACGCAAGCACCCTTTAGCCCTGGCAGAAACTGTCAGGCCGAGGCCCCAGCATGGACTTCACAGTTCTCTGACTCTCTAAGGGTGATCGCTCTGGTGCACACCGAACACGTGGGAGGCAGCGAGGACAAAGGAAAGTTTACGAGGTAGGATCCTGCTAAGGCATCAAATGCCCAAGGGAATAAAGGAGGCTAATTAAGGAGGAAAATCAGAAACCTGCTGGGATTTCACTTCCTTGAATGTTCCAGACAACTTTGGGCCATTTACCAGGGTTTGCTGATGTCACCTTCTGTCCTACTCGGGGTGCAGATCTCTGCCAAATGGCAGCCCCAGGCATTCGAAAGCACCTGCTGGGAACAGCAGGTGCAGTGAGGCCTCTAATCCAGAACCAGAACTACAGGACACCGGACTAAGAGTGAAGGGGGAAAGCCCTCTCCTTTGTATTGTTAGATCAGGGCAACCTCAGCAGGTGGGAGCACAGGGTCCCACACAGGGAGATGCTTCAGGGTGTCAGAAGACATGCAGTAAGATACAGAGCCAGGAAGTATTATTAAAGAGGGGGACCTAGGAGGATGTGGGAGTGAAACTTGTACAGTCAAGATCAGAGAGAAGATGAGGCACATCACTTCCACCTGCTTCCTCTTCGAAGAGGAGACGGTGGAACAAAATCTACAGATTCTCTGTCTACCGAGAAGAATACTGTGTAAGGATGGAGAAAGAGGCAAGGGTCGGTTGCGTTCAGGTGGGGAAGACGGGCTCAGCAGGCTCTCTCTTTGCAGGCCTCTGGAGGGGAAGTTGCTGTCATCTGGCTCAGCATGATACACCAGTTCATCACTGAAAATATTGCTTCGTAAGAGGAGAGGTAAAGCAGGCTCATGTGAATTGAGTTACATGAACTCTTGAATGAACCCCAAATATCTTTCTACCTTCTTGTTTACAACTTGACTCAGGGAAAAGAACCTTGGATTCTATAACCTAACATTGTTTCAAGCAGCTGATGTCTTATCTTCACATTTCTGAGGGTCATCTTATAAAAAGCTTGCCTTTATTTTGATAGTGATGAAAGGTATTTTGATATAATGAAAGGTAAATGTACAGAGTGATTGTGTCCTGGACTTTGAATATAGACACTGATTTGAATACCTGCTTTTCCACTTCTCACATCTTTTCTTATTCATAAAGTGAAGATAATGACAATTAGGGATTTGGTGAGATGTAAGCCTGTATCTTTACTTAGTAAGCCCTTATTGTATGAAATCAAACCATTTATGAATGGATTTGTTAGGGAAAAAATACTAGTGCGCCTCCAAATGCTAGAGAGTAGGACTAGATCTCACTGCTTTACTTATTCCAGTCTCCTCTAGGAAATTATCGTTTGACTAGTCATTGAGTTAGCTTTCCTTTATTGTAACCAAAACGCTGAGGAAAGAATATTAAAAGGAGGAAAAATTTATTTTGGCTCACGGTTTCTGAGGGTCAGTTCTCTTTGCTTTTTGTCTTGTGTGAAACGGAAACATCTTGGTCGAAAGGCTTGATACAGGAAATCCACTCACCTTGTGGCTTCCAGGAAGGAGAGAAAGTAAGCAGAAGAGCCAGCACAGATAGGGAAGAGGACCAAATATAGTCCATAAGGTTGTATCACCAAGATCCACTTCCTTTTAGTAGGCTACACTTCCTGTTTCCACCACTGTTCAATAGCCCACTAAATTTTGTGATCTAATCAGTGGATTATATCACTGATAATGTTGAATGATTTTATTTGGCTTTACTTTTTTGTTACTAGAATTGACCCAGGGTCTTTCACTGTACTGTATCTCCAGTCATCTCCCTTATCCCCTTTAGAAAGCTTTTGATTTTGAGACAGGTTTTCACTAAGTCACTAAATTACCCAGTCTGAGCTCAAACTTTCCATCTTGCCTCAGCCTTGCAGAGTGGTGGGATTATAAAAATATTCCACCATGCCTGGCTAGGTGATTAGTAAAAGGCCACAGAAAGCAGAAACTAAAAACAAAAGTGGGCCGGTCATTTTAAAATTAATTTCTCTATATAATGAGAATGGGGAGACAGAACGATAGAAAAATAACTTCTCAGTTAATGTCAGGTTACTTTGTTTTATGTGAAGTTTAAGGCAGACAGAACTTCATTACACCAATTGAAACTGGTATTTTTGGGAAATTAGAAAATTGTCTTTCTCTTCCTGATTTCTCACAGCTCAGAGAAATAGTTTATTTTCATCCTAGTAAATTGAAACTTGAAAACTTCATTTTGATTTTTAGCATAGTCTGTTGGTATCTAAGTGTGAGAGCTTAGTCCAAAGCGATGGCCTTCTGTAACTTTTAACTCCCACGAAGGTGGATACTTGTTATAATATAATTGTTGAAAGCCATAGAAAGCACAGCTAGTAGAGTGAACCCTACTGAAGGCTAGATATCGGGTGACAATCATGTGCAGTATAGGTTCATCAGTGGTAACAGACATACCTCTTGCGTGGGGTTGCGGTGGCCTGGAGACACTGCCGTGGCCGGACAGGAAGCCCTGGGAAATCTCTGTACTTTATTTTTCATCTTACTGAGAAACTAAAACTGGCTCCTTCAAAAATTTGTTAGAAACATAGTATAGAATTTCTGAATATTTTTTACATATCATGGACTGTTTTAATGTTGTAGATGTAGTTTTTCATTTAATCCAATAATGAGTCCATGAATGGTCATTTAATTCAAGGATGCCCTTTGTTAAGGAGTTACAAGGGAATTGTTAAAAATCGCAAGCTTTGCCGGGTGTGGTGGCTCACGCCTGTAATCCCAGCACTCAGGAGGCAGAGACAGGAGGATTGCTGAGTTCGAGGCTTGCCTGGGCTACATCGTGAGCTCAGGACCAGCCTGAACTACAAAGCGAGACCCTGTCTCAAAAACAAACAAACAAACAAAAATTGCAAGCTTCTTTCCCTTTCTATTGTGATTGAAAAAAAATCACTTGACTTGCTAAAATTCTATGTATATATTTTCTCTACACATTTTTTCCAGAAGGCAAAGTACTTTTCCAGATTTATGTTTTAAGTAGTCTTCTTTCAAGCTAAGTTCTTCTGTTTCTTCTCATTTGTAATCCGCTAGCCCAAGGAGGGAGAAAACTGTCAGAAACAGTGGGAAGCAACAATTCAAATCTTAAAAAGATCTCTGTCTTTGTCTCTGTCTCTGTCTCTCTCTCTCTCTCTCTGCCTCTCCACTCTTCTGGAATGGCTTTCACCATAGAACACATTGCTGTTGCTTGGGCAGTTTGGAGCTGATCAGACAAGTCTGGTATAGTTAAAACTTGATCTTGGCTGCTTTCTCCTAAGAACTGTACCACACATTATACAGTTTCATCTTTCTGTCTGTCAGCAACCTTTGGAGATCTATCTTGCTTGGTTTAATATCACTTCTTTCTGTTCCCTCAGTTTACTCTCTGGAACTTTATGGGCTCTTTCTTTCCCTGTGGGCATCAAAGTCTACTCTTCTTTTGTCATAACAAAGTGGTTTTTTTCAAAATGTGATGCAAAGACCATGCACATTGGATCTCCAAATGGGACTTATAAAAATGCAGATTAGGGTCCTTTCTGCACTTACCAAAAGAAACACTCTAAAGCTCAGACCCCTGGGAATCTGCATTTTAAATAAACTACTCAGATCTCACTTTTGCACATTCAAGTTTGATAAGCAATACAGAAAATAGATTGTTATCTCTCCTAAGGAACTTGAGTATTTAATAGAAGAGATCATTTCACGTCATACTAGTGATGGCACACCTTTAGGGACCATGTGCCAAACTGCAAATGCACTTATTTTTTGCAAAATGCCAACAGTGCAATTCAGCCTGAATGCTGAGTTTTACTTTGGAAAAAGCAACACACACATTACCATCTTTTGTCTTAAAAGAAAAACACAACCATACATGTATCATAGGTTCATCACCACTGCTAGGCTATTAAATTAAAACAATTTTAGTGTATGTGCTGCCGAAGCGAGCACTTAAATTAAAACAAGAAAAAGATCTTTCTATAATAGTGGATCTCAGTCCCATGTCTACATTAAAACCCCCTGTAAAGCTCTAGGAAAAAATGTTAAAACCATGTGTGGGTTACTCTCAATACCACTTAAGTCATAGTCTCTGGAGAGAGGACCCAGGCACTAATTTGTTGGAAAGGCTCTCTCTGAGTGATGCTGGTACATAGGCACATTTAAGAACTACTGTCCTGCAGAATAGAAGGATTACAGAAAAGTAGAGCAATACTTCTTAAACTTAGTGTACACATGAATCATCTGGGAATTTTAGTAAATTAGAACTTAAGAATCTGTGGGGCTGGATTTTGCCTGGGAATGTGTATTTCTGAACAAACTTCCAGGTCCTCAGACTGCACTTTGAGTGACAGAGCCCAAGAGACCTTGTTTTCAAGCTTGCTGCATATCAGAATTGAGGTGGGGGAACTTCACAATGATGTGATGTTTAGGTTGTGTTCTAAGACCAGTGAACTTGGAATTTTTGGAAGTAGGATGTGGCAGGTAGGATGGAGTATCAACTTGACTGCCCTTGGGATCTGCCCCCAGAGATTGGTAGAGCATCCTTTTGAGCATGTCTGGGTGGGTCATGTAGGTGTGGCCTTGGGGTCCCCACCCATTCCTTTCTGGCAGTGTTCCCTTTATCTGCCCTCCCTTTGTCATGAACTCAGCAGCTTTGCTCCACCATACACTCCCACCATGGTGTTTCTTCCTTGGAGCCAGCCCACCATGGACTGAATTCCCTGAAACCATAAGTTAAACGAACCTCTCCTCTTCTAAATTATGGGTGTTGGCAACAGGAAAGCTGACCAATGCACATGATTAGGCATTAATAATTTCTAAAATCCCCAGATGATTCCAATGTGTATCAAGGGCTTAGAACTCTTGCAGAAGAAGGGTAATAGATTCATATTACATTTCAAAGAAGAAAAGTTTTAACCACAGTGAAACTGAAAGGAACAGAAGAGGTTGATACCTTAATTGATGGCAAAATCTGTATCCCTGAATTAAAAAAAATTAATTTGCTTAACACATTTTATGGGAAAATTACTGAGTTCTCCCCTAAGATCTGCATACCTGTCTACACACACACACACACACACACACACACACACACACACACACACACCAGCCTTGTTACATACTCGCAATGATTACTCATGTGTTTCTGCAGTTTCCTGGTTCTAAGCTTGACTGGAATGAGCTTCATGCCTAGTTGTCCTATTGTATTACACTACTTTGTTCAGACATGGTCTCTGCTGACTTTCTAACTAAGAGATGAAGCCCAGAAAAGTTAAGCACATGTGAAGTCTGTTTATAACAAACAATATGATGCTTGTGGAAATAAGCCCAGTGACATCATCCATGCAAGCATGTCTGGAAGGACTTCTCACAGCTCTTAAAAGGCTCTTGGTTATGAGTTGCTGGGAGCATTCTAACTGGCTGGGTCACATCAGTTTGATGATACATAGGGACCGCAGGAAAGAAAGATTTTGGGGTCTCCATGTTTAATTCCACAGGGACAGATACTTTACTTATCTTATTTTGTATTCAGATAAGAAGTCCTAAAAATAAGTTCATGCTAGTATTATTGTACTTGACTCTTATTTGCTTCCAGGGTGTGTTAAGAAGGGTTTCAGTGATTCCTATTGCCTTTCTTCTAAGATTATTCCATTTGTGACATAACAAAGCAAGTCTTACCTACTTATTTTTGTATCTTCTGTAAGATGTGATACATAAACTTTCTGACTTGCCATGTCCTCTCTTGGGATAAAGGTCTCAACTCTGGAGTTCGCACATTTCATGTTCTCTTTCTGGTAGAAGCAAGCTGATAAAGGCATCATGCTTTAAGGCCATCCCCTTCAGAGAAGATGGACATGGGACAGTGCATATAAATGCCAATGAGGTGATAATAGTAATATTTTTGAAATCCATAAGAACTTTCTTCATGCTGAGAAGTAAGAAAGGAAACACAAATTCAGAGAATCTGACCTTCTTTTTCTGAGAGAAGAGGGTTTTCCCACAACTTTTAAACTGAGTGTCCTACTCTAGCTATAATTGTTCAACCTCCATGTCCATTCAGAGGAACTGATGAGGTTTCTGGCCATGCCCTATGACAAGCCTGTCTGGGACCTTCTTCGGGCTTCTCCAAGATTCTTCACCTTTTTCTTTTTCTCTAGTTCTTTCTGAGGATGATGCTCTTGGTTTCTTATTTCCTACAATGAAGGAAATCCTCTTCCCAAAAGTCAGATAGGAACTCTGAAGGTATTTCATACTCTAACTGTTTTAGTGAGTGTTTTACCATTATAACAAAATACCTGAGATAATAATCTTAAAAAAAGAAAGGTTTATTTTGGATCTTGGCTTCAGAGGGTTCAGTCTATGACTACTCGCACTTAGTCCTGTTGTTTTGGGCTTGGGGCAGCACATACATCACAGTGATTACATGGTGGATCGGGGTGTTTATCTCATGGAGGCAAGGAAGCAAAGAAAGGAGACAGGAAGTGGCCAAGGTCCGAATATTCTTTTCATAGGCACATCCTCCATCAGTTAACTTTCTTCTACCATCTGGCTAGCACTAGAGGCTGGAAGCAAACTTTTTAACATGGTCCTCTTGGGACACTCTTGATCCAAACCATAATGTGGATCATCAAGGACACAGGAGAGGGATAATCCTGGAGACAGAGGAAATGTCTAAGTCTGTTTTCTGCTGTTGTAACAAAATGCCACAGTTTTAATAATTTATAAAGGAAAGAAATTTACTTCTTACGGTTCTGGAGGCTGGGAAGTCGAAGTATGGCACCAGCATCAGGTAAGAGAGCCTTCTTGCTACATTGTAACAGTGGAGGACAACATGTAGTCAGAAGAGGAGAGAGATGAAAAGAAGAAAAACAAGAGAGAGCTTGATTTTATAACAAAAGTCATGTCTGCAATGACTTATCAGCTATTTCAACAACAGTATTAATCTATTCATGAGGGTTGGGGTTGAATCCTCACGGCCTAATTACTTCTGAATGGCAATGAAATTTTTAGTATGAATTTTGAAGGTGACGTGAAAAACTTATGCTGAAATTTAATTGCCATTAGAGTGGAATGGAATCAAAGGCAGGGACACATTTCTGTCTGGACTCCACCTTGACCTTGACCCAGAATTCCCTCTCCTGAGCTTCTCTGTCACGGATATGATGGCAGCAATCCATCATCCCACAAAAAGTTAACAACGTTCCTGTTTTTTCCATTATCACAGACCATGAAAAGGGGCTTTAATTTTGAGAGGTGAAGCTTTCCCACTTAGTCTTGGTGCTGTAGTCGAAGGTCTCTAATCCATGCTGTCTTCATCCGAGCATGACAGTGACAGTCAGTCCTTTTCTATCAGAACCAGTCCCAGAAAATTCAGAGTGTAGATTAATGTACTCCGCAGGCTCCTGGCTGGTTAATACAGCACAATTCTCCATTCTTCTATGTAGCCACTAACAAGTACTTTTTAAAAAAAATTGATTTATTTGTTGGTATATTTTATGTACAGCTCACAATCACACTCAATATTGGGGAATTTGTACCAGTATATGACAGAAGTTAATTGTCAATTTTACCCATATCCCTAACCACCCTCAGCCCTCCAATCCTTATATACATGCTATTTCTTTTTCTTTCCAAATCATATTTATTCTTTCCCTTCATTATGTTCACCCACCACATTCCCTTTGAATATTTCCTACTTTACAAAATATATCGTACATTCTAGAACTCATTTACCACTAAATACTTTTAAAATGTCTCCTAATAGGCTCAGGGGAAGACTCAAGCAAAGGGAAGTCCCTGCCCATTAGAACAGATGAACCTTTTCAAAGGAGAAGTCATAAAGTAGTAAGGAGGTAAGTGAGTGTAACATATATGCGTGGTGGGAACCACCCCTGTGGCCCGAGCGATCAAGGACAGCTTCAGAGGGGAACCTTCAAGGATCTCCTGAGGGTTTGGTGGTCAGGGAACCCTCACAGAGAGGTATGTACGTATAAACACATGCACGAGTGTATAAAAGTGTTTCGTAGATCTCAGGTCTGTATGAATTAAACATCTGCGGACACTAAGATTTTAATTGGGAATTTAATTTCTTTAATAGGTAAGAAGCGATTTAGCATTTCAGTTTTCCTTTCGTTAATTTTTAGGAATGGATATCTGTCAGGGATTTGCTTATTTCACCTGTTTTCAAATCTACTGAGGCAAAGTGGTTTCTGATATTTCCTTCAATTTGTAACATTAAGATTTGTAATGATTTTCCTTTTTCGGGTTTCTGATGTTGATAGTTATACTCTTTAGTGCTTGGTCAGCTTTCTTAGTCCGTTTCTTGTTCCTGAGACATAGTACCCAACGCTGCAATTTAGAAGATGAGAGGCTAATTTTGGCTCACATTTCAGTCCATAATTGCTGGCTCCATGGGAGGACAGGGAAGCCATGGGGCACTGTGGAGGAGAGCTGCGTGGGACCTGGACAGGGAGATAGACCCTCCTAGGTCATACCCACAGTGACCCCACCTTCTTACCAAACCCTACTTCCTGACAGCAAGCAAACTATAATGCCTCACAGTTTCATTCTTGTTCTACAGCCCCACTCCTAAGTTCCTGAAGCTCTTCGGTACATCTAGATATAAACCATAATATCAACCTAGCAAGTTTTCCTAATTTTCCTAAATTTTCCAAAGGACTAACTGATTTCATCTTCTTCTTTTTTCATTGATTTTGCATCCGTTCATTTTTTTCTTCTACTCACTTTATGTTTAATTTTGCTTTTTAAAATTTACAAATGTAGGGCCGGAGGGTTAGCTCAGTGGTTCCAATGCCTGCCTCACAAGTGCAAGGTCCTGAGTTCGATCCCCAGTAACCACATACAATGTTGGGCATGGAGACTCACGCCCACCAGCAATCAATACCACATACCACAGTGCCGGGCGTGGTGGCTCATGCCTGTCATCCCAGCACTTGGGAGGCAGGGACAGGAGGATTGCTGAGTTTGCAGCGGCTTGCCTGGGCACCATAGTGAGCTCAGGGCCAGCCTGAACTACAAAGCGAGACCCTGTCTCAAAAAGAAAAAAAAAATTACAAATGTAGTTTATTTGTATATATTAATTTTATAAAATATTCAGTTTCAGGGCCGGAGGGTTAGCTCAGTTGTTCCGGTGCCTGCCTCGCAAGCGCAAGGTCCTG
>PVIC010036521.1:0-18487 GCA_004025085.1 Thryonomys swinderianus
TAGAGAATCAAGGTATGAAAACCAAATCAATGACATGCAATAGAGAATTCAGAAACAAACTCATACATGAGTCAATTTATATAATCAGTAAAGTAGTCAGGGCAATTCAATTGGAAAAGAAAAGTATTTTGTAAAACAGAGCTAGAAATACATGTACATATGAAAAATAAATATTAATCCCTATTTAACCTTATAAATAAAAATTAATTTTAAGTTTCATATATCCAATATAGCAGCTATGACTATAAAATTTCTGGATGAAAACACAGAATAATACTTTCTAATTTTAGAGTAGGTAAAGATGGATTCCAAAAGATATAAAGAGCATAAAACATAAAACAACTTGATAAATTAAATGAAATAAAACATAAGAATACATTCACCAAAACTCTCTGAAGATAAAGAAGCAAATGATGGTATAGAAGAAATCATTTACACCAGATAGCTCTCACCAAAAACACTTATAGGACTCCTATCAAATAGTATCAACAAAAATTTCCAAACAATCCAATTAAAAATGGAAAATAAATTTGGACAAACATTTCACAAAATAAGAGTCACAAATAGAAAATAAGCAAATAAAAATGATTTGAAAATGTTAGTCATTAGATAATGTGTACTTTGCACTCAAGAAAATGTCTAAAATCAAGACTGAAAACACAATATTGGACAATATGTAGAACACCTGTAATTCTCAGGAATTGCTATGTTTAAGATATGACAAATACCAGGTGTGGTGGCTCACACCTGTAATCCCAGAACTCGGGAGGCAGAGGCAGGAGGATTGCTGAGATCAAGGCTTGCCTGGGCTCCATAGTGAGCTCAGGGCCAGCCTGAACTACAAAGTGAGAATCTGTCTCAAAAAAAAAAAAAAAAGATAGGACAAACAGTTTGGGAAATGTTTGATATAAATTTACATTACCAGTCCCAAGTGTTTACACAAAAGAGAAGAAAACAAATGTCCTCAAAGCTACTAAAACAACTTAATTATAATTGAAAAATATAGAAAAACTCATTCATCAAAAGGACAACAAAAGAAAAACCCAATAAATTATGTACAGGTATAAATTTCCTATGATAAATATAATCATCATGTATATCAGAAGTGTACAAGTAAAATTAACTTTAAAATAAAGGACAATAAATAAACTTAACCCATATCCAAACAACTAAATGCTATTTGACAATGAAAAAGAAAAATTGGTCAACTCACATAATACAAAAGATCTCAGGAGCACATGAGTGATATTAGATGAAGATTAAAGCAATGAAAATCTAATCTATACTGATAAAGATTAAAATAGTAGGGGCCGGAGATATAGCTCAGTGGTTCTGGCACCTGCCTCACAAGCACAAGGTCCTGAGTTCGATCCCAGTAACCACATACAATGCTGGGCGTGGTGACTCACGCTCACCAACAATCAATACCACATACCACAGTGCCAGGCGTGGTGGCTCACGCCTGTAATCCCAGCACTCGAGAGGCAGAGGCAGGAAGATTGCTGAGTTCGAGGCTTGCCTGGGCTACATAGTGAGCTCAGGGTCAGCCTGAACTAAAAAAGCGAGACCCTGTCTCAAAAAGAAAACAAAAGGTTAAAATAGTAGTTATGTATCTGAGAGATGTGGTGTTTTACAGGAAGGAACTTTAAGAATCTCTGTGGATTAATGGAAAAGTTTTATTTCCTGAAGAGAATGATAGTTACACAAATGTTTCTATAGGCTAAATGCTGTGTCCACACAAAATTCTTATGTGGAAATTCTAATTTATATGTAACCAAATCAAGAAATGGTCCTTTGATAGGTAAGGAGGTCATGAGGGTAGAGCCCTTAAGAATAGGATTAATTTGGGCCAGAGATTTGGCTCAGTGTTTCCAGTGCCTGCCTCGCAAGCACAAGGTCCCTGGTTCAATCCCTGATAACCATATACAATACTGGGCATGGTACGCCCACTGGCAATCAGTACCTCCTACCACAGATTCCGGGCTTGGTGGCTCAAGTCTGTGATCCCAGCACTCAGGAGGCAGAGGCAGGAGGATTCCTGAGTTCAAGGCTTGCCTGAGCTACATAGTGAGCTCAGGGCCAGCCTGAACTACAAAGCGAGACCCTGTCTCAAAAAAAAAAAAAAAAAGAATAGGATTAATTTTTTATTAAAGGAATTTAGGAGAGTTTCCTTGCTCTTTTTAGCATGTGAAGACACAATAAGACAATGACATCCATGAATCAAGAAGTGAGCCCTCACCACACACAAAGTCTTCCAGGTCCTTAATCTTAGATTTCCCAAACTCCAGAACTGTGAGAAATAAATCTTTGTTATTTAAGTCACCCAAAGTGAGGTAACATAATTACTGCAATCCAAACAGATCTGGAGATGTACATCATTGCAAAGGCCATGGGTTCAATTCCCAATACCACACAACATATATAAAAAAAGTTCAAGAGAATGAACAAATTTTTCACTATATGAAACCATTGAAAACTTGAATCTCACAATATAGAAGAGAGATACTAAATTATAACCAAATATATTTTTCTTCCCAAGATCCAGGGTTGATTTACAGCTAGAATCAATTAGTAAATCACTACATTAATGTAACAAACAACAATATGATCCTCTCAATAGGCAAACACACAAAATCACTGAGCAAAACCTAGACTCTCTCCCTGATTTTAAAAAAAGAAAATAGCAAAGTATGAATAGAACAAAATTGACTCGTTTTGTGAAGACCATCTATAAAAACCTCCACTTGACATCATGCTTAATACTGAAATATTAACTAATTTCTCTCTAAAATCAGGAACAAGACAAGTATCCACTCTTATCAGTCCAAGGATCTAGCAAGTACACTAAGACAAGGAAATATGAGATAAAAGTTCTACAGAATGGAAAGAAAAAGGAAAAACTTTCATTTAGAGATATGATCATGTCAGCAGAAAATCTTTTGAAAATTAAAAATACTTGAAAAATTTATAAAAATAGTTATCAAATGTCTATTTATGCACTCTAACAATATACAACTGGAATTAAAATTATAAAATATTATTTATAACAACACCAAAATAAAAATAGGGATAAATCTAATAAAGTACAAAACATTGCTGAGAACTAAAGACAAGTAAATGGAAAGGTATATAGGTGATTAAAAATAGAGTGAAAGTTTGAATTTTAAAACTTATTATGAGAAAATTGCATTAGCATTGATCCTTCTCGAAATATTCCCCTTCTTTTCTAACACACTTACTCTATTACCCTTGTCACTTTTTGAATCCACTCTGGAATTAATCTTTTTCAGTGTCTTTAAGACATGAGATCAAAAATATACTGGATATTGATGACAAGTGCTATCCAATGGAAATATAGCCTCCTAAAAACATTATGGTGTGTCCCCATCCACCTTATTCACTGGTTCTGGCTCTGTGCAACTTCTGAACCCAAGGTCAAAATGACCATGAAAGTAAAGGTTTTAAATCAGTTTAGGACCTCAAGACAGCCACAAGAGGACAACTAAAAAGGGGTTTCCAAAACCACTCTGGAAAGTAATTAGAACAATGCAATGTGTTTGAAGTGAGGGAGAATATTTTGAGGGGAACTAGTGGCAATGTTTCTTTTACTATAATTTTTTTTTTAAATCACACTTGGTACCTCTTCCAAGACTTGACAGACTCAATGTTTTTCAGATGTGTCTTTCAAAATTATTCTCTCAGTTTAATTCACTCTTTCCCAGTCAACAGTTTGGTAGCCTGGTTTTTGTAGAAATTGACAGATTGATTCTAATATATTTATGAAATACAAAAGACCTAGGGTAGACAAAGCAACTAGAATGGTAATAAACTGATACCTGTGATTCAAACCTCATCATGAAACTAGAGCAGGGAAGATAGTGTGTGAACTCCTATCAAGCTGGACAAAGAGATCAACTGAGCAGAACCCAGAAATAACCTCATAGTCACAGCCAATTTATTTTTGATAAAGGTGCAAATACATATCAGTAGAAAGAGAAAAATATTTTCAACAAAAAATACAATAATACTTGAAACTGCATGCCTTTCTCTATACTTTGTATATGTAAAAAATTAACTCAAAAGAGATAACAGATGCAAATGTAAATCTGAATCTGTAAAGTGTCTAAAAGAAAATAGAGGCAACTTTGTCAAAATCAAGAATTTAAAAGACATTGATTAGAAAATGAAATAAGCCACAAAGCAGAAAATATTTGCAAATCACATAAATGTGTGATATCTAGGATATATAAATGTACATTATCCAGACTATATAAAATTGTAATACTCAATAATGAGAAAATAAACCATCTAATAAAAATTGGCAAAGGATACAAATGCATTTCATGAAATAAGACAATTATCAAACGGGCATATGAAATGGTTGACAATATCAAGTCATGATAGAAATGGAAATTTAAAATATGACACTATAGATACATACCTATTAGAATGGTTAAAATCAGTATGACTGATCATACTAAACAGTGACAAAGACGTAAAGCAACTGAAATCCTCACAAACCATTAGTAGCAATATAAAATGATTCAGCCACTTTGGAGAGCAAGCTTTTTAAAAAGCTAGAACAGGATTGGCCCTGTACGTCTCTGAATTGTGGACTGCACGAGACCCCTGAGGAAACAGACCAGGCAAGTAGGGACAGGCAAAGCCGCATGACTAGTGCTGGCAGGAAGGTTTGCCCACGCCATTGTTGCCACTGCTTGGCCTGCACGTCCCTGAAACGTGGGCTGCACCAGAGGCCTAGAGAAATGGACTAGGCAATTAGGGTCAGGCAGGGCAACACAACTGGTGCTCGTGGGAAGGTTCATTTGTGCCACTGAATGCTGTGCAGGCCTGCAACTTTCCTGTCAGCTGGACTGTGCCAGGAGCCTGCTGAAGTAGACTGAGTAGGGCATGGAATGGTCTCGCATTGGATCCTGGCAAGAAGGCTCGGGGCACCAACAACCAGAACTCAGTCCGCAGCTTTTGCGGGACCAGGGCAGGACCTTAAGGCCTTGGAATTTCTATTTCCTTGTGGAACAAACTGGACATGCCTATTAGAAAGGGGTACAGCCTCCAGAGTCACCACCTACTTCTCTGCAGACTGTGAAAAAGCGTAACAGTGGTACCACAGACAGAGGCCCTGCGTGAGTTACTCTGCCTAGTACACCACTTTGAGAAAACACTCACTGGAAGAGTGAGGGAATCCTATTGACTACAGCCAGTGAACTGAAATTACTCAAGGGCCATTACAGATCAAAGGAGGACAACCCAGGAATTAGTCATCTCCTAAGGGTTCCAAATACTACAAACAAAGAGACTTGCAACAAACATTGTTCAGACAGCAGACAAAAAATTTAACCAATATAAGCAATGACAAAGGACTCGAAATGAGAAAAAATTTAAAAACCCAAATTCAAAGATCACCACCACAGGGGAATTCAGGGAAAAGGGAAATGGAGCAAACTGAAGCTCAATCACCAAGACTCTCTGAGATGGTAACAAAAACAAATCTAGTAAAATGGAACTCAGAACTGAGCTCTGAGATGAAAACAGAGATACTGTCCAAAGTGAATGATATGATTACTACTGCTAAGGAAGAGATCAGGTGCATGATAGAATCAGAGATAATAAAAGAAATGGAATCTTTTAAACAGCTTCAAGCAGAGTTGCAGGGGATCAAAAAGGAGAACAAAAGTTTGGGAAGTAGGATGAATAAAGCTGAGGACTAAATTTCAGACCTAAAGGACAGGATGGCAGCCAATGAACAGGAAAGGAATAATTTATGGAAAATGGCAAAGGACCATGAGAAATCAATCCAACAGCTCCTAGACAACTCAAAGAAGAATAACATAAGACTGATTGGAGTCACTGAGGACGGATGAGACATGAAAGACATAAAAAAAATAAATAAAACCTGTTCACAGATACAATGGCAGAAAACTTCATAGGAAAAATAAAAGAATTAGACACAGATAAGTGAGGTATACAGGACTCCTACTGGCCATGATATAAAAAAATCTACACCTAGGCATATAATCATCAAGGTTCCAGGTGTCCGACGAAAAATGAAATACTGAAAGCAGTTAGAGAAAAGCAAAAAAACTACATACAATGGGAAGCCCATCAAGATCACAGCAGACTTTTCAATGCAAACTCTCAATGCAAGGATAGGCTGTGTGAAGTGTTTCAAGTATTCCAGGAAAACAATTTCCAACCTAGATTGATATATCCTGCAAAACTATCTTTCAAAATCAATGGGGAAATAAGATACTTCCATGACAAAGAACACCTCAAAAACTTCACAAACACAAAGCCTGTACTCCAAAAGTTTCTAAAGAATATCTTGGAAAAAAACAATGAAAGTTACAAAACCATGAGACCTAGCAGAGTGAATGCACTGGGCAAGAGAACAAGCTGAATGGATAGGATAAAGCAAAAAATATATGAGCCAAGAAAAGGAAAACACCATGGAAGACCATAGTCAGTCCATATCGATCATAACCATTAATGTCAATGGCTTCAAAGTGCCAATTAAAAGACACAGACTGGCAGAATAGATTAAGAAGCAAGATCCTATAATTTGCTGCATAAAAGAAATACCTATTTCTGAAAGAAAGCCATACACTGAAAGTAAAAGGATGGAAAACAATTCTCCATGCAATAGGAAACTGCAAAATAGCAGAAGTGGCTATCTTATTTGCAGATAAGACTTCAAACTGATTAAAAGAGACAAAGAAGGACACCGCATTCACATAAAGGAAACAATCCAAGAGAAAGAAATGACATTTATAAATATATACACACTAATGCCAGGCCTGGTGGCTCAAACCTGTAATCCCAGCACTCGGGAGGCAGAGGCAGGAGGATTGCTGAGTTTGAGGCTTGCCTGGGCTACGTAGTGAGGTCAGGGCCAGCCTGAACTACAAAGCGAGACCCTGTCTCAAAAAACATACACACACACACACACACACACCCCAAATTCTAATGCACCCAACTATATAAAACAAGTATTAATGGATATGAAAAGCTAGAAAAGCACTAATTCAATAGTAGAAGGGGATTTCAATACCTCACTGTCGCAAATAGACAGATCAACTGGATTAAAAAATCAAGAAAATACTGGAGTTAAACCAAACTATTTTTTTTTTTTGAGACAGGGTCTCACTTTGTAGTTCAGGCTGGCCCTGAGCTCACTATGTAGCCCACGAAAGCCTGGAACCCAGCAATCCTCCTGCCTCTGCCTCCAGAGTGCTGGGATCACAGGCGTGAGCCACCACGCCCGGCACTGTCATATGTGGTATTGACTGCTGGTGGGCATGAGTCACCACACCCAGCATTGTATGTGGTTACTATGAATCAAACTCAGGACCTTGAGCTTGCGAGGCAGGCGCCGGAACCACTGAGCTAAATGGACTTAATGAATGCCTACAGAGTATTTCACCCCACAAAGTCAGAATACACAGTCTTCTCAGAAGGTCATGGGTAATTCTCCAAAATAGACCACATGCTAGTTCATAGAGCATTTCTAAGGGAATGCAAAGGAATTGGAGTTATCTTCTGCATACTCTCAGACCATAGTGCCTTGAAATTGGAGTTGAATAGCAAAAGAAATTTCAAGATCCTCACAAACACATGGAAATTGAACAACACTCTGCTGAACAACCAATGTCACAGAAGAAATTAAGCAGTTTCTTCAATTAAATGATAACCTGCATATAACATTTAGAATTTATGGGATACAATGAAAGCAGTTCTAGCAATCATTACATTGATTCCAAAAGCACAAAATGACCCAACCAAAAAAGAGAACTGCAGGCCAATCTCCCTAATAAACAGTGATGCAAAAATCCTCAACAAGATACTGGCAAACAGAATACAGAGAATCATCAAGAAGATCATACACCCTGACCAAGTTGGATTCGTCCCTGGGATGCAAGGAAGGTTCAACAAACATAAATTGATAAACATAATACACTTATTTTGGACTCAAGGACAAAAACCATGTCAATAGATGCAGAAATAGCATTCAACAAAATCCAACAGTCATTCATGATCAAAACCCTACAAAAAATTGGAATAGATAGATTTTACCTCAACCTAATAAAAGCTACTTATGAGAAACCTACAACAACATTATTATTCTAAATGGTCAAAAACTGAAACCTTTCACACTAAAATCAGGAACAAGACAAAGATGTCCACTATCACCACTCCTGTTCAATATACTACTGGAAACATTAGCCACAGCAATCAGACAAGAGAAAGAAATAAAAAGAATAAAGATAGGAAAAGAAAAGGTTAAACTGTCATTATTTGCTGATGACATGATACTCTATATAGAAGATCCTAAAAACTCAAGCAAAAGACTGTTTGACTTAACTGGCAAATTTGGCAATGTAGCCAGGTGCTCAAAAGTCAATATCTCAAAGGTCAATGCTCAGAAGTCAACAGCCTTTTTATACACAAACAACAGATTCACTGAGAGAGAAATTGAGGAGTCAATCCCTTTCACGATAGCATCCAAAAATACAAAATATCTAGGAATCAATCTAACAGAGGAGGTGAAAAACCTCTACTCTGAAAACTACAACACCTGAAAAAGGAGATTGAAAAGGATATTAGAAAATGGAAAGACATCACTTGTTCCTGGATAGGGAGAACTAATATTGTCAAAATGGCTATACTCCCACAATTTTTATATAGATTCAATGCAATACCAATGGAAATCCCAACAGTATATTTCACAGATCTAGAGAAAATAATCCAAACTTCATCTTCATCCAAGCAAGAGACCTGGAATAGGAAAAGCAATTCTAGGCAATAAGAACATGGTTGGGGGCATCACAATCCCCAACTAATCCACTTTGATTTTAGTTTAGTGCATGGTAAAAGAGATAGATCTAGCTTTAGTCTTTGGCAGATTAAAGTTTTTCCAGCATATTTGTTAAAGAGGCTATCTTTCCTCCATTGAGGATATTTGGCTCCTTTCAAAGATGAAGTAGCACAGTATATCAAAAGTTGATTCTGGATCTTCTATTCAATTCTGTTGGTCTGCAGCTCTGTTACTTTTCCAGTGCCACACCATTATATCACAATGGCTTTGTAGTATAGTTTCAAATTGGGGGTTGTAAATATTGATTATGTTTCAGTGAAGCTGTTTTTTAAACGTCTTACTGAGAGATTAGTCCCTATGAATTTGAGAAATAGAGAAAGGCTAGAGTGGCTGGAAAGGGGTAAGTAAGGGGAAGGGTGTAAAGGACAAAGGCAGAAGTAGACTGAGACTTGCCACCAGGATCATCATTGCAGGCTCCACTCAGATGCTCAGCATGTGTCAAAATGGAGAATTAAAACTAGGGCAGTAACATAATATTATTGATATTAAATACTCATTGAGCAGAGTAAATCAGCCAGATGCACTACTGGTCAGGTGGCTGTGTCTAGTTATTTATTAGACTCAATGCTTACTAGACCTGGTGCTCAATAATCTGAGCTTGTGTGGATCTCATTTCAAAAACTAGGCTCTCCAATTTCACACTGAATTTGTGAAGAACAGACTGGATCACTGACATGTTCTATTATGAAACACAATAAGCAGCAAAATTTGGCAGATACCACATTTCCTTATTTTATTTTTATTAAATAATAATGGTGCCAGGGTTCAGGGATGTGGCTCAGTGGCATCATACCTGCCTTGCAAATACAAGGTCCTGAGTTTGATCCCCAGTACCACAGAAAGCAAGCAACAAAGCAAGAAAGGAAGGAAGGAGGAACAAAAAAATCAAAGAAACAAACAAAGAATACAAGGGCTAATGATATAAGCACACTAATAAAACTAAAACAAATCTTCATTTTTAGAGCAGTTTTAGGTTCCCAGGAAAACTGAGCAGAAACAACAAAGTTCCTGCACATCTCTTGGTTCCTCCCACACATATACCCACAATCTCCCCCAAAGGATGGTACATGTGTTCTAATCTCTGATCCTTATTACCCAAAGTCTATAGTCCACATCAGTGATCCCTTCTGGTGTTGTATATTCCCCAAGTTTTGACAAACATACACTAAGAGTATCATGACAGAACTATTTTGCTGCCCCCAAAAATCCTCTGTGCTGTTTGATCTTCTACCCCCCCCACAGCTAGCCTCTGACACCTCTGATCTTTTTAATATTCCTAGAATTTTGGCCTTTCCCAAACATCACACAGTTTGCAGCCTTTTATGCTTGGCTTCTTTCATCTAGTAGTATACGTTTAAGATTCCTCTGTGTCTGTTGTTGGTGTAATAGCTCATGTGTTTTTAGCATTGACTCGATATCTCTCTGCCTCAATGTAACAGTTTATTCACGTACTTTTATTGTTTGTTTGTTTGTTTTTTGTTTTTTGGAGACAGGGTCTCACTTTGTAGTTCAGGCTGGCCCTGAGCTCACTGTGTAGCCCAGGCAAGCCACCGCGAACTCAGCAATCCTCCTGTCTCTGCCTCCTGAGTGCTGGGATTACAGGCATGAGCCACCACGTCCAGCATTGTGGTATGCAGTGTTGATTGTTGGTGGGCGTGAGTCTCCACACCCAGCATTATATGTGGTTACCGGGGATCGAACTCAGGACCTTGTGCTTGCGAGGCAGGCGCCAGAACCACTGAGCTAACCCACCGGCCCTTATTCACCTACTATTGAAGGACATTTTCATTGCGTTCAAGTTTGGGCAATTTTTAATGAAGTTACTGTATTGGTTTTGTATGGAAATAAGTTTTCAACTCATTTGCATAAATACCAAGGAGTATAACTTCTAGAGTGTAGAGAAACAGTATGCTTGGTTTTGTTAAGAAGCTGCCAAACTGTCTTTTGAATTGGTGGTACCATTTTACATTCCTGCCAGCAATAAATGGGAGCTTGTGTTGCCCCATATCCTGCTTAGTATTTAGTGCTGTCAGTGTTTTGGATTTGCATCATTCTAATAGGTATGTAGGGGTATTTCACCATTTTAATTTTCATTTCACTTATGTTACATGAAGCTGAACATCTTTATATGATTGATATCTTCCATAAACTTCTTGGGTGAGATATCTCTTCAGATAATTTACCCATTTATTAATCAACTTTTTCAGTTACTCAATGGTGAGATTTAAGAGTTCCTTGTATACTTTGAATTACATCCCTGTACCAGACATGTCTGCAACAAATATTTGTTGTCACACTTTCTAAAAACAATTATATTTTAATGCAGCATATTTTGAGCATTGCTACATCTTCAGTTCACCAAATTTACATATCAATATGTATACTAATTAAAAGCTAAAATACTACTATAAATACAAGCTATATACTATGGTACCTTGTTTCATGAATTTATTTCGTTCCAAAATTCTGGAAAAGATGACCACACTCCTGTTGATGTGAGGAAGATGACCATGGCTGGGTTCATCACCTGATGTAGAATTCACAAACAAAAACAAAATTTTGCCAAATGATTTTGTTTGTGAACCAAATTGTTTGCAAACAAAAGTGTTCTTGAACCAAAGTCCCACTGTATAATGATGTCTGTTGACATCTAGGCAATTACTTCTATTCATAAATACACTGAAGAAAATATACAAATGCATTTCAGTTCTTAAAAATTGATTAATGAAAGGTTGATCTTGTTTTAATATACCAGATTTTTTCCATGCATTAATAGTCATCCCCAAGATCACAGAACATAGAATAACAGAAAGATACACAGAAGAGAAACAAAATTATATTATTTAATATCTTCCCCCTTGTAATCATGAGTTTTAGTATTTCAAAATTACAGAAACTTTTTCATTTTCTTTTGTAGAGATCAATTTTTCTTTTGGGGGGAGCAACTAAGTAAGGAAACTTTAAACAACATCCTTGCTATTTCCAAGTTCTATAGCTGAAATTATGAGTTGTTTATTTTTACCATTACTTCATTATTGAAGGAAAATTGTGATTAAAAATACCTTTGAAACAAAAGAGATAAACTATAATTTAAAAATTTTGAAATATATTACCAATTATATATTAATTGTATTTGAATCAATTTAAGCAAAAACAAAAGAAATATATCAAACAATCATGGAAATTTGCACACTAGTTGATATTACTGGCAACTTTGTTTTTTTATATGTGATGATGGTGCCATGGTTTTGCTTTTTAATAGGAGGTAGTAGAAGACTCTTGGCTCTGAATTCAAATGTTCTTAGTTTTTACCATAGTCGTGAATATTTGCCTATTTTCTAATTCCTGACATCAGTGTCCTTTTCTCTGAGACTTCCTGTGGTCCCCAAAGCCCCTTGGGAGCTGAGCAATTCACATAGCTATCCACTCCATTCCTACCAATCAGCACACTCAGCCTACCACTTTGGGGGTTGGTAAATATGTATTCCAGTTCAGTAACATATGTACATCACTAGAGCACATCTCTACTACAGTTCCCCAATGCTGAATGTGATTGTGATCTGTATGTAAAATATACCAATAAAGAATTCAATTTTAAAAAATTACTCTGTCAGGATTAAGCTAAATATGGTAGGAACGTGTCTTTTGATGTTCTCTTTACTGATTTCTTTCCCTTTTCCCCCTCATATTCCCACTTCTTGACATGTATTTACAAATAAATGGTTTTCATTAAAATCTTTATCTCAGGGTTCATCTCTGGGGATACCACAAACCACAGAACATATATATTAGAACTTCTGAAAATGATATGATGTTATGATTTCTTCAAACTGGTGTAAAGAAAAGGTAAGATTGTGTTGAAAGTTCTGAAGCTAAGTGATAGAAACACTGAGATTAAATTTTATTTTTCTATCTAGTTTTATGTTGGTAATTTTTATAAAAATAAGTTTAAAGTGTTATGCAAATGCTTAAATTTGTAAAAGCTCAAAACATTAAAAAATGGCATTTCAATGCCAGGCTTGGTGGCTCAAACCTATAATCCCAGCACTCAGAGGCAGAGGCAGAGGCAGGAGGATTGCTGAGTTCCAGGTTTGCCTGGGCTACATAGTGAGCTCAGGGCCAGCCTGAAATACAAAGCAAGACCCTGCCTCAAAAAAAAAAAAAAAGAAAGGCATTTCAAATCAGTAAGTCTCCTCAACTGACTAGTCATCTGGAAAACATCAAATAAAGCTACCTTTCACTGAAACAAGTTACAAGTGAGTCAAATATTTGAATATGTAAAATGGAAACATGAAATTATTGAAAGGAAATGTAGGAGAATCTATCTCTTCCAGGAGATGAGAAAGCTTCTCTAAACAATACACAAGACACAAATTCCAAAAGGATTAGTGCAGTGGACTACATAAAAACGTTTTGTTTTGTTTTGTTTTCTGACCAGAAAAGTATGTTACCATATAAAGTCAAAAAACAAATGATCAACTGGTAAAAATATTTCAAAACATATGAAAATGCGCTCATTTCCTTAATTTATAAAGACTCTTTAGAAGTCAGTTATAAAAGGCCATTAAACCAATAGGAAAAAATGACAAAGAATTTAAAGAGGCAATTCATAGAATAGAAACAAATGGCTTATCAACATATGAAAAGACAGTCAACTCAAACATGAAAAAATGAAAAGTGAAATGTCAGTGACATTCAGTTTTCATTTATCAGAAGGCAATTCTCAAAATATACTCATAATATAGTTACTAAGTGAAAAAGTTCAAAATAAAGAATAGTCACAGTATGCTTTTCTCATGTAAAAAGGAAAGCCTATGAAGACGAATTCACTTCTATATACAAGTATTTCTTGGTATTTATGGGAGTTTGGTTCCTGGACACCATTAGATACTAAATCCATAGAACCTCAATCCCTTATATGGCATTGTGCTATAAGAATCTTTCTTTCTCCTTCTTTCTACCTTAATTTAGTCCTGTGATTTGATTTAAGATCATTTTCAGCCTGGTCATTCTCACTTTAAGAAGTAAGCACTGAGAGCTGATAAAGTTTGTGGTTCTCATTTTACATTATCACTCTACACCCTTAGAGTTATCTTAGAAAAATTCAGCAATTCAACCACCTGAGGTTATTGTTTTGAAACACAACCAAGAAAATAATCAGCTATTACTGAACCTCAGTGTATGCTCTATGATTGACCAAATGATGTGGGGTGACAGAACACCAGCAAGTGCATTATAAAGAGCAAAAAAATAACATTTAAATGACTTATTTTTAATAAAACCAAGCATAAATCTAAAAAGTAGCAGAACAAAATAATACTAGATACCAGACTACACAAAAAAAAGTATTAACTCAAAATCCAATTTATGTGGGAAATAGGGGGAAAATCTTTTAAAAATTAAATAGTAATGTATTTAGGTAACTATTCACATAAACAACTTTATCGCACTTTCTAGCTCAGTCACGCAATTAAAAAATGCACTTTTTCCGGGATTCCCTACTCAGTTGACTGCCTCACAGTCCCTCATCACTTCTGAGTTAAGACCACTGTGTCTGAAGCGTGAGTAAACAAACAATGAAGCGTCCTTCTGAGGAAATTCTGATCGGAGTTTTCATCAACAGTCTCCGATTTGAATCTGTTTTCCCTCAGCAAACTCCAAAGTCCTTCCTGAACCAAATCAGGACTCCAAAGTGTCCACACTTCCTAGTAGCTCACAACTAACCCAAAGCTTCTATCTGCAAAGAGATGGCACAACGTACCTTTGTCCAAGGAGCACAGTCTCAGACCGCAGGCAAGAAGAAAAGCGAAAAAAATGTGTGGCTTTAGCACAACTGAAATGCAATACTCCCCACCAGATTACTCCCTTGTGAGGATAATCCTCTCTGATAGAGCACAGAATAACAAACAACAAATGCACATTCCAATTAAAATAAAGCCAAAATAATGAGCTAAAAGATATCCAATTCAAGCCGTTTCCCTGGTCTTCAAAATTCAGTGAAAAACAGCCTTACTTTTAATAAAATACCTATAAAATTATAGCTTTAATTCAACTAACAGTCTACCGAAGAAGTCATATTACTTGGAATTTTAACACCAGCCCGAGTTTCCTTCCTCTTACAGTCCCTGTTTGAGTACGTTCAGTCATAAATTCTGATTCTCCGCACCTTATTTACAATCCTTTGAGAAACATACACACAAAAAGAACTTGTTTAGTCTTGAGGGTTGACAGCCATTTCTCCAGCCTCCTAACTAAAAGAGAAGTTTAACAAAGAAATCCTTTGTTTCCACATTTAAGAACTGCAGTTCCTACCAAGAAAATGTAACCTCAATTTTCATTATATCACATGCAGGAAAAAAGCAACCAAATGTTAGGTATCATGACATTTTCATACTTCTCTCCAAACTATTGTTAACTTTTTAGAGACAAAATTCCCTTTCTGATAAGAGCCTGTAAATAACAAATACCTGTTTGTCTGAGCTTAAAATCATCATTATATGGGATTCTCTTTCTAAAATCTTTTCATTGAGCTGGAAAAACTTTGAAGAGATTTCCCTCCTTGGCAAACCAAACAGGAGATTCAAGGATTTTGTCCAGGTTCTGCTTGATTCCCCACACCCTCTGTGCTCAGTGCTCTTTCCACCCCCAGCTCCATCAGATTTCTAAATCACTAGACTGACCAAGGGCCTGAAAGCTGGCACAAACACTCTCTCAGCCGAAGAGAAGCTGTCACGTAACGACAGAGGTTCCGGAGAACAACAGAGCCTGAGTAAGGGGCTCTCTATAAGACAAGTGTGCTACAAGGGCAGCCAATGCCACTGGAAAACAGGCACATCTTGAGACCGTAATGTTGAGACCAATATCACATGGCTTCTCTCATATGAGACTGTAAGTTATAAAGGTAAAATAAAAGATAGACAATAGGAAATAGGGAGATAACTCTTTCTCAGATAGGAAGGGTATCGAGAGATAGAGGGAAGGATTTAAAAAGGAATTAAGATACATTATATATATGAAGATAGGTGTGATCCAGAGGTTCTCAAAATGCATTTCAACATTATGATGCTCATTTGACCATGAAGCAGTCATGGTGGGGACCATAGGAGGACTAGATTAAAGCCAACTTAAAAATTGGTCTAGTAGTAGGGATATGGGTAAAAATGAGAACTAATTCGTGTCATATATTGGTACAAATTCCCCAATGTTGAGTGTGATTGTGAGCTATCTATAAAATGTAAAATAAAGAATTCAATTTTTAAAAATTGGTCCACTGGACCACTCAGCATTTGTAACTCCCACTTAACTTGTGCCTTCAGAGTGCCCCTAGGATTACAAACTGGAGCAGTGTCACCTCTTGAAGCTCTTCAGTGTCAACTTTGCTTTTTTTCAGAGAACAAAGTTGTGAATTGAATGCTCCATTAAGCTAATTTGTTTAATTTTTTTCAGTAACAGTTTCCTCTGCTTGAATATTTTACCTCTGCAAGATATTGCCAGAAAAGAATATTAGGCTGGATACAATGGAAAAATCACAAAAACTCTTTAGACTTCCAGTTTCCTATCCTTAACATGGCAGGGCCAGAGTAGAGTCAAAGATCTCTCCTAAAGATTCTCCAAAAATCATGAGTGTAAAGCTAAGAATGACCATCAGTGAACAAGTTGGGAGACACTGAGAATGAAAAGATAGATTTTTTTTTTTTGAGACAGGGTCTCACTTTGTAGTTCAAGCTGGCCCTCAGCTCACTATGTAGCCCAAGCAAGCCTTGAACTCAGCAATCCTCCTGCCTCTGCCTCCCGAGTGCTGGGATTACAGGTGTGAGCCACCACACCCGGCACTGTGGTATGTGGTATTGATGGCTAGTGCATGTGAGTCACCACACCCAGCATTGTATGTGGTTACTGAGATCAAACTCAGGACCTTGCACTTGTGAGGCAGGCGCTGCAACTACTGAGCTAAATCTCCAGCCTGATAGATTTTAATTCAAACTTTACTTAGATGATTAATCTGTAGAGATAATTTATTGATGAAAATCAGACAGTAGAATGGTCTGGAGGAAGAAAATCTCCTGTAAGAGAGAATAAACTAGAATTCAAGCCCCAAACTGGTCATTCACTAGTAATGTGGCACTGGACAGGCCACTTAACCTTCCTAAGTGTCCTCTATAGGTGTATTTCTATAGCCTGCGCACATATCAACATAAAAAATATGCATAAACACACTCAGCAGATTGTAAAGCAACCAGAATTTAGAAGTCCCATATGAACAGCACTTAGGATTTAGAAGATCTTCTCCAAGAATAGAGTAAAAACAAAAATGAAAAGTTTAAGAAAACACTTTGGAAAAACAAGTTCTTACTTGCTAACTCTTAAGAGAGACACTGAACGTGAACATATGAAATTTCTCTAGTTTGTCCGGGATAGAGGAAGCAGACATTTCCAAGGAACATCATTTCTACACCTAAGAATAAGATTAAAAAGGCTGAATCTCTGTCAGGCTGACTTAAAACCTAAGGCCATGCAATGTTATTTGAGTAAAAAAAGGATTTAAGAGTCTTTGACACAGAAGAAAGGACACATGTGGTGAGGGCAGCAAAGGGAGCAGCAAAGTTGCCTTGACCTGAAGACAATATGATATCAGATTATTGCATCAAGCAATATTAACCCCTAACTAGGAGAGGAAGAAAGCCTGATGTCTTTTAAAAGTTCAATTTAACCAAGTTCTTTCGCTTTGTTCAATCCTCCGTGAATTCTCCAAAGACTATCAGGCAACCACCCAGCAAATACTCAATAAGAGTCTTGCAAACACTATTCATTTACAGTACTGTCATGTATACAAATACTCAAATGCATACTGAATATAGGAGGTAAAGTAGTGGGTAAAGTTGTAGACTTGACCAAAATGGAGTCTTTGAGAGAAGTCCGAATAAAGTTCAAAGATTAAAAACAGGCAGGTGCACTGAGGATTTAGCTCAGTGATTCTGGTACCTGCCTTGCAAGTGCGAGGTCCTGAGTTCAATTCCCAGTACCAAAAAACAAACACGCAGGTGCTAGGCAGGGTGGTGCATACCTATGGTCACAGCTACCATGGAGCCTGAGGCAGGAGGATTACAAGTTTAAGTTTATCCTGGGCAATTAAGTGAGACCTTGTCTCAAAATTTTAAAATAGGGGTGCTAGGGTTGTAGAAGAGTACTCACATAGAGGTAGATAACTTGCCTAGCATATGCCTTGAGTTCAATGCCCAGAACCACAAATAAAACTACAACAATAGGGAGTCCTTTTCTAGCCTAAGTCTGCATAAGAATTTTAAGGAGGGTAAATTCCCCAAGCTTTCTCCAATTTCTTCTCCTGTCTGCTATGTATTTTTTGACATTTTCTTGGTGTCCACCAGAAGGTTCAATGCATAAGAGAAGATAAAACCAACTGTTCAATCTATTAAAAGATCAGGGCCAGGCGTGGTGGCTCACGCCTGTAATCCCAGCACTTGGGAGGCAGAGACAGGAGGATTGCTGAGTTCAAGGCTTCCCTGGGCTACATAGTGAGCTCAGAGCCAGCCTGAACTACAAAGCCAGACCCTGCCTCAAAAAAAAAAAAAAAAA
>PVIC010036522.1:0-18496 GCA_004025085.1 Thryonomys swinderianus
AAAAAAAAAAAAAAAAAAAAAAAAGGAATTATAGCAGATGTCACTAATGGGATGCACATTTTATTAGATCTAATACAGCATTTCAATTTATAACCCGTCACAACCATTTATTATATAGTGTTTATAAATATATAATTTTATTCAGTATAGCCATGTCTATGTATCTTGTCTTTGTCTTTTACAGAGAAAATTGAGATAGTATATTATGGACCTCTTTTGTCTCTTTCATCAGATAATTAACCTGAGACTTAGTAGTTATTTCTTAAATTCATTTGCATTACTGTTGTTTGAATTCTTTAATAAGTATACACAAGTACTGTTTTTGTTCAGTCTTATTCTAATATAGTACTTTCTGGTTTTTCTGAAATGTACTCCTTAGGTACTAGGATCATTGTTTTCATTTTGAGATTAACAAACCTGTCTTTTGGACTAGCTTCCATGAGGTTCATAGCCAGTGATTTCAATGAACTCTGACTTGCTGGGTTTTTTTAGAGGTTGATGTATTTGTGTTGTCTAGGTTACCATTCAGGATGCTTCTCTCATTGCCTGAGCATTTTCTCACTATCCTCTAGTACTTTAAGGAGTTTGGACTTGTTCATTCTCGTGGAAGTGTCTAAAATTCTCTGGCAGTTGTACATTGGAAAAATATTATAAATATAATCACTGTCTCCTTAGACTGATCTTTTGACAATCAGGAAAATAAATTTATAGCTTAAAGTGTTACCTCAAGAGTATAGCAACTCTTCTATTCTTGAGATATTGACTTATCTCCAGGGCTAAAAGACAGAGACTTTAATAGCATGAGAACAAAATTTCTTTCCATTATTAAATTATGACACATAGCTCACGGGGTCACTTCTGTTTATTCCTTTAGCACTGTGCTATAGAAGAATTTATCACTAGGTAGTACCACAAACTATTAGAGGCGGGGGAAGGAAAGGGGTTTTAGCTGGTCTGACTCCTTTGTATGGAAATTACCTTAAGTGGCACATTGGGGAGGGGTTTTTTTGCTCTATATACAAGGATATTCAAACAGCCCAAGTAGTAAAGATAGAAGAATTATTGGAACCTGAATGACAGTCTGGTTCATTTTAAGTGAATTAATGTGTGTGAGGAAACTTGAAGCAGAGGGTAAAGCCTGTAGGAATTGTCTTTTTTGGCAGACTCTGTCCATAGTTTATATCTGTATCACGTTTATATCCTACACTATGGCCATACCACTTATCTTAGGCAAATAATGGCTGTGTGGAGTTTTCCATTTCTCTGAAGTTGCTAGTTGGTTCCACATTATGAGAAGGCCTTGCTCTCTCTCTCTCTTTTTTAAATGAATTTGGTTGTGATTCTCTGAAGTGGACAGATTAAGGGATTAAATTATTGCTTTAGATGATTTACCTCTGGCTTAATTTGTGTTTTTAATGATAGCTCTTCTCCTTATGCCATCAACTGTTCTCTCAAATGATTCCCAAACGCTTTGTCTTATTATTAAAAATAATAAGGTCTTATTATTAAAGTGGTTCTCAACACACTTTCTCTTACGACAGCTGAAATCTCAGAAGTACACCTTCATGGATAAACAACATCTGATACTTCAGATAGCATACATTTTGCCATTTAAAAAAAACCTGCTCCATACTACAATATAAACTTTTTCCACACTAAAAAGAAAGTTAGACAAGAGAGTGTATTCTCTGTTGGTTTTGTTTTCAAATGTAGATGTTTTCTTTATATATGTACTTCAACTTACTCTGTCCTTCTAGGGAGCAAGTGATGAAAATGTCGTGGAATTAAGTAATCTTGACAGTTGGGCAGCATGGGGAATATACTAAAAGCCACTGAACTGGGATAATTCAGAATGGTTAGAATGGTGAATTTCATTACATAAATTTATCTGAGTTAAAAAATACACATATTACATATCTTGGTGTTCATACTAGTTGGCATTTTGTCCCATGTATAAAGTGCTCTTGAGAGTGGGCATGGGCAGATAGATAGTTGATATACGGGAATGGTTCTTGTCTTAAAAGAAGCATATGCTTATCTTAATGGCTTCCTAATTCTTGTTAAATGTTGTTGGACCATCTTGACCTTCTTGCTATGGTGGAAATAAAGGGCTTTGGTTAGCCTGTTTTAACTGATGCTAGTTCCTTTTGTAATCTCTTGAGCATTCACTGTCTTTTACTTAGACTCTGTATTGAAAATCTGCTGTCCTTTTTAGAAACTTAGTTCATAGTTCATTGACTAGCAGTAGGTGGCAAGGCTTACTGTGTACTGGTGTACATAGTTATAAATGTTGAGTTAGAGTTCTGCTAATGGGAGCAGAGTATGGAGGCAGCTTATTTGGACACCAGTCACATTTTTCCTGTTATCTCCTTAGATTATCTTCTGAGGTAGGGCTCCATCAGCAGGAGTCCATGACTCCCGATGTCATACCCCACGCTTAACTCTGCATTGCATTAGAGTAGGAAAGGAAACCTCCTAGTGTTGCATCAGTTTTTATTGACTATACATGGTAATTTCAGGAAGTAGAATTAATTCCATTTGTAGTGGGAAACGTGGGCTGTCTGCTCTACTAATGGGGAACAGCATCACTGGGCAAAATGTAGGTGGTCCTCCAACCCTAGTAGGTTTTAGTCTTACAGTTAAAGAACCACTGGTTTGTCCACTGCAGACTGTGGGATCTTAATGGCCCATGGACAATCAGTATTTTGTATTCTCTATTCTTCCCCAGCTCCCTGAAGGCCTGCAGCTAGGGATGACAAACATCAGCTAGGAGTATCAGACTGTCAGTGATCAGCACGCTGAAATGTAACAAGCAGTTCCTTGTTACATGATAAGTAAGGGAAACATATGGCAGGCAGGTGGTGGTGGCAGGATCATTATCAACTCATAGTGAGATTGGCAGTTCATTTGCAGGTAGTAGTGTCCACCTGCCATGGCAACAGTACACACTGGGTACCCTGAAGCCCTCATGATCATGTCCTTCTTTGCCCTGCACAGGCCTTCCTTACTGCTTGGCAGAAACTACTGAGCCATGACCATGGCCTTAGTGTGGGAACTTATGTTGGAATCAATGAATTTGAAGACCCCCCGTTGTGAGCAGGTTCCCTCTTTCTTTTGTATTTACTATTAGTTTTGTTTTGCTTGTTAAGGAGATATTTAGTTTACACTATTGTTTTGCCCCTTTACAAATCTCATTTAAAAAGTTTACTCTCAAAAGAAATGTATGGAGAATTAAAAATGTCCCATAGTGCCGGGCGTGGTGGCTCACGCCTGTAATCCCAGCACTCGGGAGGCAGAGACAGGAGGATTGCTGAGTTCGAGGCTTGCCTGGGCTCCATAGTGAGCTCAGGGCCAGCCTGAACTACAAAGCGAGACCCTGTCTCAAAAAAAAAAAGAAAGGGCCAGAGGGTTAGCTCAGTGGTTCTGGCACCTGCCTCGCAAGTGCAGGGTTCTGAGTTCGATCCCCGGAAACCACATACAATGCTGGGTGTGGAGACTTACGCCCACCAGCAATCAATTCCACATACCACAGTGCCAGGCATGGTGGCTCACGCCTGTAATCCCAGCACTCGGGAGGCAGAGACAGGAGGATTGCTGAGTTCGAGGCTTGCCTGGGCTACATAGTGAGCTCAGAGCCAGCCTGAACTACAAAGCAAGACCCTGTCTCAAAAAACAAAAAACAAAAAAATGTCCCATAGTTGTTCCTTCAAAGATTAGATCTTCTAATTGTATCAAGTGTATTCCGTGGAGCAGTGATGGTGAATCTGGCACAGGTGTTTTCTTTTATAATAAATGTTAATGAGTTATTATAACCTCAGTATTCAGGTTTAATTTCATTGTTGGCACTTTGTGATAAATGGGTTTTTCATTGCAGTTTGGGTACTCTAAAAGGTTCACTATCAGTGCTCTAGGGTATAGATTCTATATATTCCTTTTGTTCTTTAAAGAAGGTTATATGTACCATTGTACATTGGCTTTTACCGCAACATCTTTTCCAGATTGTAGAGAGCTCCCTGCTTGTTTTCAACAGCTTCATCTTATGCTAGTAATACAGTGGTCAAAAAAATATGATCTATGCCAGTGTGGTACTCTCAGGCTAAATCTGAGCTTGTGATTTTGCGTTTATGTTAAGCTACCATTAATACAAAAGACACAGTGCTTTTACTTACATCTGTGTTTTGATAGACTGAATTCCTCAAGTGGAATTGCTGAGTCAAAGGACTTCCACATGTTAAATGTATTAGGATTACCGATTTAACTCCAAAGATACAAAAATTTAGATTCCCAACAGTGGGAGAAAATACCACTTAGAAAAGTGCACAAAAACTATAAAACAAAAGCAAAGACAAAAGTCACGAAATTTGATGGTTGGAGAACTAGGTAAAGGTTGGAAAATTCTGATAGGGATGCACTGAAAATTCTCAAAGTGTATCTGGGTGACATCTTGAAAAGAGGCCTCTTCCTTAGAGTACAAATGAATCAGAGCACATGACATCAAAAGAATTCATCAGTTTAAAAGGAAGTTAGTGAACTACCGAATATTATCCCTTTTACAGGTGCTTCTTAGAAATGGTGACAGAGATACATAGGTGCACTTTGGCACCTACTCACGTGCACCTTTCAGTTTTGGCATTTCATTTCTCTGAAGGTACACAGTTTTGTCCTTTATGTTTGCCTTTCGTCTCTCTTCCTTTATTAATCAGTTATTACACATGAGTTGAGTTGCTTTTGGGGAGCCATCGGCTTTTCTGGGAGTGTGTTGGGTCTGTTCCCTTGAGGCAGCTGAGAGACTGAGGAACTGGATAGACTTGGGCTTAGAGTTATGTAGCCTTCCGCTGGGTCATGCTGCTAAGTTGCTGACTTGTGGAATATGTGGACAGTACAGTCCAGAACCCACACAAACATGTACACACACACACACAATACCTAGTCTTAAAATCCATATCAACAAAATTTACCTTAGTAGGTGACCCCGAGTACACAGCCCTGTGCTGGGGCTCCAGTTGTAGCTGGCTTACCTGGCAGGCCTTGCTCTGTGACCCACAGTCGCTTTTCTCCTCCTGATCCAGGAATGAATGAGGGTGGATGGATGATAAAGAGACATGGAGTCAGCTCAACATGCGGGCAACCAGGGACCTGGTACCTCCAGCACCGAGGAGCCTAAGCTGCTCCCTTACCTCACTTTTATTCACCCAAACACGGGTACACGCAATCAGAGTAACACAGAATTCACCTGATTTCCAATAACCATGAGTATGTTCTCTAGTAAACAATTTAACCACAGCTGTCTTAACTTTTTTCTAATATGCAGTCACCCTTAAGCACAGCCTTTCTCCTTTCTGCTTACAGAGGAGGCCAATTAGGCTTTAATTAGTCCTCGACATACTTTAATAATTTAAGTATTTGCCACCATCACCTGTACCCAGAACTGTTCATCCCAACCCATCAAACAATCCTCTCCAGTCCCAGGCAGCCACCATTCTACTTCCTGTCTCTATAAATTTGATTACCCTTGGTACTTCATCTAAGTGGTATCATTCAGGATTCTTTTTTTTTTTTGTAAGTTTGTGTATCTGTGTTGCTTTTTTCACTTATCAGAATATCCTTGAAGATCATCCACATTGTGGCATATGTCAGATTTCCCTTCTAAGGCTAAAAACTATTCTAATATATATTATATATATCAAACTATTATATATATCATAATAAAACTATTATATATAATATATATTATATAGAAAATGATTCTGATATATATTATATAATATATATATTCTGATATTGATATATATATATATATGCACACACACACATTTTGTTTTCCCTTTGATGTACAGTTTTGTTTCTTCTTTTGGGCAATTGTGAATAAATTTCACTGTGAAACATGAATAGCCAATTTATCTTTGTTCCCTATAATGTTGATATACCTAGAAGTGAAGTTGCTGGATCATGTGATAAATTAGATTTTTAAGTATTGAGAACCTAAGCAATACTATTGCTTCATATATCTGATAATTTAATAGTGGAAACTAGAGCACTGTTGGGATTGGAGATTTGTCTATACAGTTATTAGAGCTTGCTTATTTCAAAAATATTAGCTATTGAGGATGCAGATGTACATTTGACCTAGGCTTGCTTTCCATTGATAATTATTTAGCTTCCAAGTACTTACAGTGTTTGTGGGCAGAGATTGATTAACACAATATGTTATCTTACACACATGTGCATGCACACATACACACAACCAAAAGGGAAAGAAGCAGAGGAAGCCTATGCTGTTGACAGTTCATTATTTTAGGATGCTTGTTAGCCACAAAACTGAGAATAATTTATATCTAAAATGATCTATTATTGGGTAATTTTGTTTGTGGGACTAGCAGGTGTTCTTGAAGAATGATTATGTTTTTCTTCATACTTCTCCTTTGAGATCATGATATATTTCCTTGAGGCCAGTTCACCATTTTAACCTTGGCTGCCATTGACTCAACTGAACATACTTCGACTTCTCAGTGCCAGCTCATGGCTGGGAAAAGGGAGTGCTGTGGCTGTGGTGAATGCATGGCTGTTGGCTTTTCCATATTTCCTGTGCTTTACCCAAGCAGTCCTTTCCCAGAGCAGTGGGAATTTATTGGGACTCTTGGCAGGGTGGATATTGTAGTTCTCATGTTTATTGCTTAGATTTCTCAACTTGGCCTTTTGGTAAGTGGAAACATTCCAAATCTTCATACATTGACATATATTTACAGAGCAAATGTAATGTGGCCTTCTATTTTTATCTATTTCTTAGTAATGCCCTTTTGTCCCCCCTAGTAATTCTTCTTACAAGCCATTAAACAAATCCCCTTTCTTCATATCCCTGAGCCGCTCCTCTTACTTTTATTACTGCTGCTGTTTTAAAGACTGGTTGACATTATGCATCTTCTCCACAAAGGCATAAGTGTCTCCATGTTTTCATACTGCTTGTGTGACTAGAACCCCTCCAGGGAGACTTCTAGATAAAGTGATTTAATTTCTCCTGACTGCTGGTGACCTTGGAAATTTTGGACATGGATGATTTTGATTGACACTTGTATAAAAGGGGGAAAAAAAGGCCTATCTTTAATTTCCATTCTCTTAGGAAGCCAGTAGGAGGTGGTAGCTTTCAGTAGTAAGAAGGAGCATTCAGGGGTCTAAGTTGTGGTTTCTGGTTGTGCCTCTGAGGCCTTCTTGTGTTCCCCTTAGAGACAAGCAATGATGTACTAAAAGTAAACATTGGTATGGGCTATACCAATGGCCTGATGTTAAAATGGTCAGAACATTTGCATACATACAAACTATGTTTTTCAAATATTTGTATGATTATAAAGACCTGAGTGCCAAGAGGTGTAATGAAAATACTGGCAGCTCTGAGGTTATTTTCAAATACTAATATGTGTTTTTTCTTAAAGGTCTCCATCAGTTTGACTTAAAATATTTCCAGCAATCAGAGTGGTATTTCCTTGCTAGTTTTTGTATGTGCCTATCGTTTGCCTTGTGCATAAACTGTATAGTATATTTTCAAGTCATTTTGATGTCACATTTGATGTCAGGTAGTTATCACTGTTTCAAGAAATTTTTGCCAATCTCAAGTGACTCCTTACATAAAAATATATTTTTGGATTTTGCACTTGTGTGTGCTTCTCATGAAATATTTACCAAACTGAAGGTTTACCTGGGAATAGTGATGTCCACTTAAGTGGATGCCTAATGTCAGGTAGGAACTCCTAACATCGCTGACCCAGAATTACAGTGTATTTTACCTCTCTCCTCAAAACAGATAAAAGCATCTGCCCATAGAAGTGGGGATGGGGTTGTGGTTGGAGATGTTTTGTTAGGAATCCTTCAAATAATGAAACCATTTGACTCTCTGCTTATAAAGGTTTATAAGCACTGTAGGTTAACATTCCATTGACCAAAATGAAATGCACGTAAAATAGTTCTAACTGTGTGGGGGATGTGGGAAGGGCGATGCTAGTTGGAAAGAGCAGCGTAAAAGGTGGACAAATGAGCAGCCTTAGCAACTAATTATAGTAGTTTGGAAGGAGGTGTCCCCGAGCATGTCCAGGCTGGTAGGAGAGGTAGCACGGAGCACTGGTTTCTGTCCCTGTTCTGCTCTTTGCAGTGTAGACGAGACAATAAAAAGTATAATTTTTAATGAAAATGTCTTACAGGTTGTTTTTAGAGAAATCAGAGCTCAAAGATATCTGAATGAAATAAATACATTTCAAGTTTTATCATTGTAAGTTTTATAAAAGTAGTTGGTATTTACCAGTTGCTGATTTTTAAAAATAATTAACACAAGCCACAGTTATTAACTAGAAGAGCAGACTGTTCTTTGACATGAATTTCTAGCCACAATCTAATTGCTGTCTCTTCATTAAAATAAATTTCAAACACAAAGGTAAAGAATCTATGACTGGTGAAAGTCATTGAAAAGTAATTTCATCAAAATACTGAAATGAATAAATTTTACAGTGTTAGTTGTATAGTTCTTTTCTGTGTGTACAAATTTATCTTCTTACCAGAAATTGCTGTTAACAATTGAAAAGGGATGTGCCATATCTTTTGTCTCTAGTGAGGTAATAAATTTCAAATAGAAAATGAAGGAAAAACACTTCAGTTTTTCATACCATTATTTTGTATACTTGGTTTAAGAGTGTTCATAAGGACTGAAAAGAATGTAAGATAATAAGGGCTCACAGGAAAATACAAAGTGAGACAATTAGAACCAAACAGTAAGTATCATGTGTAATAGAGGCTGACTTTGGTTCCTTGACAGAGAGATGGTCCAAGAATGCACAGTCCCCAAAGGCAGACTGTGGCCATATGTGGCTTGCAATACAAGTGTGGTTGCTTCACATGGAGATGTACTGTTCTGATAAGATACACACCAGATAGTAAAACCAAAACATCAGGTCAGAATTGGTTTTGTATTGAAATGGTGATCGTTTTAAAATTTTGAGTGAAGTAAAAAATAGTATTAGGGCCGGGCGTGGTGGCTCACGCCTGTAATCCCAGAACTCGGGAGGCAGAGACAGGAGGATTGCTGAGTTCGAGGCTTGCCTGGACCACATAGTGAGCTCAGAGCCAGCCTGAACTACAAAGCGAGACCCTGTCTCAAAAAAAAAAAATAGTATTAGGTTTTTTCACCTCTTTTTAATTTTTCTGTGTTACTAGGAATATTAAACTCTATACACCATCATTTGTGACTTTTTACATTTTGGTCACACAGTGCTTGTCTAGAAGCAGGTTAGCCTGACACAGTCTTGTGAGAATCGCATCACATATGTAGAGACCACTTCCCCAAGGGCTGAGAGGCTCATCTGGAGTGGTTTGCTTTGAAGCTGTTCCTGTGTCTAGATGAATGGGTGATTGGTGTCTGTTTCCAAAGTTTAAAAATATCTGTCACATCTATTTAGAATAATTACATAAGGTACTTTGGACAGGGAAGAGAGATGAATAATATATAATTTAAATATTGGAGGGGTGTTGTGTGTAGAAAGTCTTAGGTGGTCAAAATCAAATGGAAGCTGGGCCTCTCTTTGATGATCACTGTCTTTCTTATTTTGTAAAGCAAGAGATATCTTGCCCCACGTATCTCTGGTTAACCTGCTAATTGAGATGGCTCACAACACTCAGCTTCAATTATCTTCAGTAAATAAAATATACAATAACTGGTACCTGCAAAATTAATCTGTAAAACATCTAAATAAATACTAAATAGTGTATCATTCCTTAAAGTAAGCCCTACTTATCTCTAAGTTGAGATGAATATGTATGAGGCACATGCTCTTGTTTGCTGTGACTCCTTAAGGAGAAAAGTATATTTAATTGAGTCTCTCTGCCTAATGATTTTACAAGTCTAATGATTTAAGTCAACATGTATCTTATTGATGCATATATGTATGTGTACGTGTATTTATCTCATACACTCTTATTTAGTACTTTGTGCCATTCACTGTTGTAAGAAAATCAATACATGCTTATGCAAAAATAAATAGCACTTTCAGAGAGCTCATCATAAATCATGCCTTGTTCTAAATGCTTTGTGTATTACTTTTTTTGGGGGGAGACAGGGTGTCGCTTTGTAATTCAGGCTGGCCCTCAGCTCACTATGTAGCTGGAACTCAGCAATCCTCCTGCCTCTGCCTCTTGTTGCTGGGATTACAGATGTGAGGCAGCATGCCTGGCACTGTGGTTTATGGTATTGATGTTGGTGGGTGTGAGTCACCACGCCCAGCATTGTATGTGGTTACCAAGATCTAACTCAGGGCTTTGCACTTGTGAAGGCGCTGGAACCACTGAGCTAAATATCCGGCCCAAATTTTTTGTTTGTTTGTTTTTGTGGTACCAAGGATCAAACTTGGGTCCTTGTGGTTGGAAGGTAGGCCTGGTACCACTGAGCTAAATTCCTGGCCCTTAAATGCTTTTCTTGGTAGTAAAGTGAAAAGGGCACAGTTAGCCATGTTAAATGGAAGCATATAGGTGCTAAGTATGCATGGCTACTTTTTTTTTTTTTCTGGTACCATGAATTGAACTTAGGACCTCACACAGGTGCAGGACCACTGACTGAAATTCTCAGCCCTCACATAGCTGCTCTGTAGGATTACTGGGAGCAAAATACAGCAGAGTCCTTACTGTTCAGTGGGCTGTGTAAACTGTTGTTTTACTTTTATTTCTAGGTACCATCAGTCAGAGTTAGGGCCAGATGGCATCATCTTTTTCATATCAGGGGCTCATGGAGGCTTTCCCCAACTACTTGAAAATTGTCATGAGAGTGGAGTCATAAAAGAGCTCATTTCTATAGACAGTATTTATTACAGCTCTTTGTGAATTTATGATTGGCTGTGCTGAATAATGGGTGGGGTTATGTGGTAATCATGCAAAACATCTTTGCATACAGCTCATATTTAAAAAACCTGGAAATCTTATGGATATGCAGTTGTTTTCCCCCTGCCTCATCTTTTATGCTTAGCTAGTCCACATCTCAGCATTTCATTATCATCAGCAAGCAGCAAGGTTTCTGAAGTGCTCTGATACTTTTCTAGTCACTACTTATGTGAAGACTAACCAAAGGGGCTGGGGATTTAGCTCAAGAAGTACTACGCCTACCTTTGAAGCACAAAGGCCCAAGTTCCATCCCAGGTACCACAAAAAAAAAAAAGAAGAAGAAGAAGGAGAAGAATATTCAGAGACACTCAGAATTTTTTAAGTGAAGTCCACAACAATTTTATTATACTACACTATTTCCAGTCCTTAGTAAAACACTGTAATATGAATTTCATTGTAAGTTAGCTTCTTAGTTCCTCTAAAGGGCCCTGAAATGGCTTTCAAGGAAAATTCTACAATCTAATTAGGCCAAGGATGAATCAGATTGTCTGCTCCACTATCTTTGAGAAATTTTATGAGAAATTATATAATTTTGTTTGCTTAATCTTTTGTGACAGTTGCTTTTATTAAGAGTTGGAAGTTTATCACAATTTCAAAATATTTTTTCTTTCTTAGCATGCCTCACCACATCTACAGTTGAAATAACTGTTTTGTTAAACAACAGAATTGTGAACAGCTTGACAAAGTGGACCTTTAAATACCTGACCTTCTTCTTTCAAAAGTGTCCTTCAGAATTTTATGTCTGAAAGAGTTCCTGATTACATATAATGATTCATGCAATAAATATTTACTTCATCTCCATCTATTACTTTGCAAGCACTATCCTGGATCTTGCTATGTGTAAGATTTGGCCTCCCCTGTCATGGTGCCTACAGCCTCCATTCCACTTAACTGTAGTAACTGTGAAATATGAATTTCTTTGGTTGTTGCTATAAGCAGGGATTAGGCTCTAGGTCAGTTGTAGCTTTTTTCATGTGTATGTAAATATAAAACACTTGTCTATCAAATATTTCCAGTGTGGTGTTGCTTAAAAAGAGAAGTTCATGTCCTTTTTTTTTTTGGAGACAGGGTCTTGCTTTGTAGTTCAGGCTGGCCCTGAGCTCACCATGTAGCCCAGGCAAGCCTCAAACTCAGCAATCCTCCTGCCTCTGCCTCCCAAGTGCTGGGATTACAGGTGTGAGCGACCACGCCTGGCACTGTGATATGTGGTACTGATTGCTGGTGGGCGTGAGTCACCTTGCTCGAGTATTGTTTTATGTGGTTACCAGGGATCGAACCAGGGATCTTGTGCTTGCTAGGCAGGTGCTGGATCCAGTGAACTAAATCTCCAGCCCTTCATGTTCATATTAATCTGTTATCTCATGCCCTTCCATGTGTACCTACCCACAAACTGAAATTTTAGGTCATCATTTATTCAGGCAGACATTACTGAGATTTCCAGTCATTTTATCTCACGCTGTTTGAATTGTGACTTTTTTGAAGTGATTGACTGGTCATTGATGAATATCTATAGATGAAAAACTCTAAGGTAGAGGAATGGATCTCAGAATCCACAGGAGAGCAACATAAATTCTAATTACACCTTGACTTTAATTCCTGGTCTGACAAAGTTGGCTATGGGTATGTATCTTGGCTATGGACTACTCTCAGGGCCTCATTTGTTTTTGAGATTTTCATTAATAATGTTGCCTCCTTAAAGAGCCTTTTAACCTTTGGTTTGCTTGCCTTTCTGTCTCTCCAAATAAGGGCGGAAATATGTAATAGGCAGATGACTGTAGCTGTTTCTTTGGGTTATTAAAGACTGAAAAGGTTGTGTTTTGTAGTCTTTCATAGTTTTGCTGGGGAGCAGTTTTCAACTAAGTACCTGGGCTTGTTGTGCTGGCCTGAGAGGTGCACAGTTATTCATTATTGTCTGTTGTCCTTATTCGATCACATCCATCTTCCATCCCATCCACCACCCACTGTAGCACTACTATCCATGTGGTCTTTTGGATTGAACTGGGTTCCTCTGAGTACAAAACAAATATATCTATGCATCATGTTCCTGTGCTGAAGAGCTGCTATCCATCCTGTCTGCTTCCTGAGGAGGCTTGGCTCTGGCAGGTACAAGGTAACCTTGAGACTCACTTAGTTTATTTTAAGCAGGGATGAATTTTGTCCCCTGCTAATAGAATTGAGGGCTCGGGCTTGTTAGATGGATTGTGTGAAAATACAAGGATGTGTGGACTTTCCTCATCTCCACTTACTTATTAAATTTCTACAGAACGCCCTCACTTGGACCATATCCAATGGCTACGTCCTATTTAAACTTGATCCTAGCACATGTTACAGCCCATGGTTTGGCCAACCTTGAGGCTTAGTTGATACTTTTGATTTGCTATATAATTTTTGCCTTGACTCCAGATATCCTGTCGCTTTTCTGCTTTCCTTCTGCTTCTGGGGGTTAAGAGGGGCTTGGCTGAGGAGAGTTCCAGTTCTATCAAAAATGGCTTTCTGTGCAGCTACCATTCCTTGCCCTGTCTTTGGGCTGTATTAACTCTGGCCAGCCACATCCAGGGGACCTATTAAAACTGCTTTCTCATGGATCAAGATGGCTCTTTGGTTGTAGTTTTCACTCTGGCTCATCTCCTTAGCTTTAGTGAAGTTGATAACACCCAGTGGTAATTTCAATGTAGATATCTGATTTTAAGTGTCATCCTTGTATTTTCCTACTTTGTTTTTGTTTCACCACACTGATAAGAGAGATTTACCTCAACTTTAGTCCTTAATTGCTCTCATCTTTGATGTGGCTCTTTTTGGTTGCTTCTAAAATATGATTTAATAGAATGTTCAAATGAATGACCGACACTTAGAATTTTAAGGCAGCTGTCCTTTTTGAAATTCCCACGGTCATTTTAAAAATGAGTTTGTGAAGAGCAGTGTGAATAGATTTTAATGGTGCTAACTGGCACTGTGGCTGAACTTGATGCTCATGCAATCTGCTGTCTTTAGGCCGATCGGGTGAGAAGTGAAACTGGGTTTAGAAAGGGATTATAGACTGTAGGAATGACTTAGATGGTTTGATCCAAAGCAAGCAAGCACCATAAACGATTTTATAAAGAAATTGATTATCTTAAAGGATTTCTTAAAGAAAAAATATTGCTTGCTTAGTGTGTACTAGGACTAAGAACTTAATCCCATTTTATACTGTACTCCCCACTTTCTATCTATACACACATACCCTTGTTAATCCAAAATTATCCTCCCCCCTCCCTTGTTCAAAACAAAAAATATTTTAACTCCAAATGTGTTTCTCTTGGACCTCATTAGTATTACTGTTTTGATGTACATACTGAATTCCCAGCATGAGAAGGTATGGTACGGCAGAATAAAATTACGTACAGTTTTTCTGGGGAGGCAGGTCATGTATTTAAACACAGATCTTCAAACTATTCTGTTGCAAAAAACCTTAAAGAACTGCTTTACCATAGCATCTCCTAGTCTCTCAGGAATGATTCAGACATTTCTCTGTTGGAATTTCTTTGGGGCTTTTCGTCAGCCATTTGTCTTTCTCTTTCAATTTTTTTCTCCGTTCTTTAAAAAATACATTTTTTGAAAAAGCAGTTTTAGGTCCACAGCAAAATTGAGTTTTCTTCCTCTATGCATGTACAGTGACTCACACTAAAGCAATATATTTATTAAAATTGATGAACTTGCATTGCACCTCATTGTCACTCTGAGTCTACGGGGGAACATGCTGGGTACCCACCTTCTGCAGGTTTTGGTATAAAGGAATTCTTTTGTATAAAGGGATGTATATCTGCCTCTGTAGTATTGTGCAGACTCATGTCAGTGTCCTGAAAATTCCTGGTGCTTTACCTATTATTCATTCTTCCTCTCTCTCTCCATACCCTGGCAGCCACTTGTCTTTTTAGTATCTTCCTACTTTTGCCTTTTCCAGCATGTCATACCATTGGAGTCATACAGTGTGAACTTCAGTTTAGCCTCTTTCCTTTAATAATATGCATGTGAGGTTCCTCCATGTCTGTTCATGGTTTGCTAGCTCTTTTCTTTTTACCACGGAATCACATCTCGTCATCTAGTTGTAGCACATTTTATACATTTATCTACAGAGGGTATCCTGGTTATTCCCTAAATTTTAACAGTTAAGAACAAAACTGCTGTTGATTTCTATGAGCAAGTTTTTGTGTGGATGAGTTTTCAGTTCCTTCAGGTAAATTTTAAAGATCAAAGGGTAAAATGTATTTAGTTTTTTGTAAGATACCCAACAGACTTTTTCACAGTGGGTGGACATTGTGCATTTGTACTAGGTAAATCAGAATCCTTCCTGTCCCATCTTTCCCTTTAATGAACTAGTCAAGTCTTCTTCATTTTAAAATCAAAATGTTTGTTGTCTTATTGTTGAATTGAAGCACTTTTCATATATTTTGGGAAACTATCTCTTATCAGATAGAACTTTTGCAAATATTTTCTACCAGTTCATTGTGGAGTTATGTATTTATTAAAATTTTAGACCCAGAAAACACAACTGAGTTGATCTTTTACAATTATATAAGCACGTGTGCATGCTTGTGAGCCATATGCAACCACACCTTAATTCCCTTAATTCTTTATTTTCAGGTCAGTGTGACAGTAGACTACATTAGACCAGCCAGCCCTGCCACAGAAACGGTGCCTGCCTTTTCAGAGCGCACTTGTGCCACTGTCACCATTGGAGGCATGTGAGTATTCTGGCTGGCAAAGACCCAGCATTAGTATCAAGAAGCTGAAAGTTCTTTGCTCAATCAAGTCTTTCCTTCCCTTTGCTCTGCATTTCTCTTCCACTTAACCCAGTAATTTATAATGATGTGCCTGTGCACCACTTCATATTTGCAAAGCACTTTATAATCCCTCATTAGCTAATCATATACTTTCATCATTGTTGTAATTTAAGATTTATTGGGCTCTGTGTGCTTGGCATTATGAAGTACACATTATTACTATTAATAATTCTGTTTATTGACTATCAAGCTGGCCCTAGGTGCTGTGCAAAATTAGTTCAAAATGATTCTGTATATGTAGGCTCAGGAAGTTTAGTTGCAGCACTCAGGTAGATAGGTAGACACAGACGAAAGGAAGAAGAAGAGAGGTTAATCACACATTTTCTCTGTATAGTGGTTTGTAATGTTCTGTCCTGGCTGTACCCTGGTTATGTTCCAAGGTCTCTTGGTAGCCCGGTTGATGAACAGAATCCTTCAAGGGAGCATCTGACAGGAGGAAGGAGGAAGCCTGCTGGGCCACGCTTCTACAATAAATATTAAAACAATCAGTCAGTCCCCAGGAGCAATTCTTACTTAGCATAAAATATACTAGCATGGTAATTGTTTCCTTCTCTATTTAACAGTCTTAAGTGGTGTTTATCACCAAACGGTTATTTTTCTTTAATTTCAAGGGGGCATAGTGGAGGAGATAATAGTTTTTTGTTTGTTTGGTTGGTTGTTTTTGTGGGTTTTGGGGGGTATCAAAATAGAGATTATCTTATTGAAAGTATAATGAAGCCTGTCAGTGGAAACACAGTACATCTGAGCAGCAGTGGTGCCTTCTGCACAGATGTGGATCTCAGAGCTATTTACTTCCTAACACTCTTCCACCAAACAGGAGCTTCTTCCCTTCGTTCTTGAGTTCATGTTTGGAAATAACTTATGTATAGTCAGCTCCCTCTCCTGTGTTTATTAATGTTGTTAATGTTCACACCATCGGAGGATTCATTGTTGCTAGGAGGAGCTTAATATAAGCATTTGATGTTATTACCTTCACATCGTCACAGACGGCAGGTTTTGTGGGAGGCAGGTTTCTGGCAAATCAGATAATATTTTTGAAATGTGAAAAAGTAGGCCATGTTTTGGTCATTATTCTAGCTGTGTAACTTACAGCAATGATTTATTACCAATTTATCACCACTTCTTAGGAGCTAGGTACATATTTCTCTACTGAAGAGATCTGGGATGTTAGTATTCCTCTACAGTAAGATTTCTAATATAGGAAGGAGTCATCGCCATAGATTCTGCTCCTGCTGTCTAATTACTGGGGAAAACAGTTTCATGCCTATAAAAATGTACATCTTCATTTTTGGTAGACAGCCTCCACCAATGTTTATTTAACACTCCATTAGAGTGTGTTATCTCATTTAGTTACCACCAAGGTATATTTTTAAAATAAGCTTTCACTGTGTAATATCAGACATTTAGGGAATCTCTTTTGGAGATTCTTAAAATTTTAAAATAACTTAAGTGAGACAGCTGATTTAAATTTCCAGTGGAAAATGTCGTGGCCATGCCCTGTGGCATAAAACTCCGAGGTTCAAGTGTGTTTATTTGGCTTTCTGATTACTCCTTCCACTCATGTGCTATGCTGATTTCATTTCCTCTGGGTATAGACCAGAAACAGAATTGCTGGATCTCACACAGGTCCATTTTTAATTTTCTGAGGAGCCTCTGCACTGTTGTCCACAGTGGATGTTCTAGTTTATATTCAAGCAGTATATGAGATCTCTTTTCCTCCTTTTCATTACTGGCATGTGTTACTTTTTTCTTTTTGGAAAGTGGCCATTTTGACTGAGGTGAGATGATAGCACATGGAGTTTTGATTTCCATTTCCCCCGTAGCTGTGCTGGTGAATGTTTTTCAGTGTCCTTGTTGGCTGTTTGCATGTCTTCCTTTTTTCTCTCTTCACTGGTAGTACTAGAGACTGTATCTAAGGCTTTCTCACTGAGCCACATCCCCAAAACCTCTCTCCTTTTAATTCTCTGTAAATTTGCAGACAGGATCTTGCTAAGTCACTCGGTTGGATTGAACTTTCGATCCTTTTGCATTAACCTCGCAGAGGGCTAGGATGACAGGTCTGTGCCATCACACTCAGCTTTCTGGTCTTGTTTGAAAGAAATATATACTCAGTAATTTTCTTTTTCTGGTACAAGGAATCGAACTCAGGACATTGTAATTGCCAGGCAGTGCCACTGCTAAATCCCCAGCCCTAAGAAATGGATACTCAGACCCTTTACTCTAGTTTTAAATTGGATTACTTGGTTTTCGTAGTTGAGTTTTTGTAGTTCCTTGTATATTCTGGGTAATAGAATTTACTGATGATAATAAAACCTCTTTACTTAGACTACTGCCTCCCTGGAAATAGGATATTTTATCCCCTTTAGTCCATATCTTAGCCTCAGTATCCAGTAGGCAGTAAGAAATTCATTGAATGAGTTGTTAACTATATTGCTAAGAGTCCTTTTATGAGGCATAACAAGGTTTATTGAAATGTTCCTTACCTGTGTTGGCTTGAACCTAGTATTTTCCATCCTTTATTTAGTTGGCAAAGGTAGGTTATCTCCAGTATGTGGCCCTGACTCTTAGCTTTTCTCTTTGTCTAGATTCTTTTTTTGCTTTTTTGGAGACAGGGTCTCGCTTTGTAGTTCAGGCTGGCCCTGAGCTCACTATGGTGCCCAGGCAAGCCGCTGCGAACTCAGCAATCCTCCTGTCTCTGCCTCCCGAGTGCTGGGATTACAGGCGTGAGCCACCATGCCCAGCATTATATGTGGTAACCGGGGATCGAA
>PVIC010036523.1:0-18556 GCA_004025085.1 Thryonomys swinderianus
GAGCCTCCCTATTCAGAACTTTGATACTGAGACATTGCCTTAGGCTCTAGGCCTTCAGCTGGATTTGTGTGGGACATTGCTGTGGGATCCAGGCCCTCTGCTGGATTCTTCAGGTCCATGTTGGGGCTTTAGCTGTGTTTGATTTTGGGGGGTGAATATTATAGAAATAATCCTATAAATTATGTGTCCCATATTAAAGCTATTCCCTTGCAAATCTTGATTATAATACCAGACAGTTCTAAATTGACAGCTGCACACTGCAGGGTTGACAGCCTTTGATTTGAAGATGTCAAGTAATATGGGTAATCCATACCTTGCAAATGTGAAAATATTGAACAACCAACATCTTGAGAATAATTTATAGAATATTCTTCTATAAATTTCAGCCATGTGGTTCAGTTCCAGCCTTTTTAAGTAGGTAGAAATTCTAAAAGAAATTTTCATACACTTTTCTGCTTTAATTCAGTAGGAGATAAGCTCTCTCCAGGCCTCTTAGCTATATTCCAAACAGTGAGAGTAAAGGTTTCAGATTGGAAGTGTCAAAAGCTATGTAGGAAAACTGCCTAGTACCTCAAGGTCACACTCTAGAAACTCATTTTTTTTTTGACATACAATCAGCATGCATCATTACCCTAAAATAATAGATAACATTTAGTTCACAAAATTCAAGAGTGGACAGTAGTAGCCCACTGAAATGAGCAGTGCCCAAACTCTACCTAGATTTGCTGGCACCGTCTCTTCTAGATTTCTGAAATTAAACTTATTTCTTGTAGTTTCTTTTGTCCTAGGAGAGGGGATGATAAAGATATGGGCAAGTGGTGAAAAATTAGAGATGAAAATATTTCTCAATTGCAGACATTATTTTATTAAATTAAAAAAATACCTAGACCTTGTCTTGAAGGAAAAGGTCACATTCTGGAGTTTCACATTCTATGAACTTCCTCTTTAGGACAATCTGCAAAGTATCCGGGGTTTTATAAACATCAGAAGGCTCCAAGTAGATTCCCTTGAGGTGTTAGTCTTTTTAAACCACCTATTTCCTGATTTGTAGCACAGCGTTAAAATGATTGATAGAACAAATAAGCTGATAGTGGGTGAGAAGAACAACATTTACCTAGCTGAACCAACTACCAATCATACATCATTTCATGGCATTAAATCTTCTGACTATTGTAAAAAGTAAAATAAGTTTAAAAAAATAGAAATCCACACACAACTCTTAGTGACATCACAGAGGTAAATGGCTGATTTTTGCATCAATCAAATTCTGCTTTTCTCCTCAGAAAGAATTCCCAACCCCAAAGCCTCTATAATGGTGAGCTGTGGGTAGATATCTCATTTCTCCTCTCTGGGTGACTTCCAGCAACATTTGCAGTAGTACAAACACATCTTTCATCCTTAATACACTTACAACTGAAGACCAAAGAACCACAAAGCACTGTTACCAAGACAGATCATTCATCTTGAAATGTTACTAAAGTAAATCATGACTTGAGCCAACTCTTGCAGAAGTATTCCAGTCAGTTCTTTATACATTTATTGAGACTGTATTTTCAGGATGTGCAGCAAAGTTGAAGAAATGAATAAAATCTAATAAATCCCCAGTGCATTTTATTATGCATTTGGGGAGATGTGAAAGGTAGACAGAAAGAAATGACAGCACAGTGTGGTGAATATATACATATATATATGTTATTATGTATATATATATGTATTATGTATATATATTATTACATATTATGAGTATATATATTTTATATATATGTATGTATATATATATAGGTTATATATATATATATATACATACTGAACCAACTACCAATCATACATCATTTCATGGCATTAAATCTTCTGATATATATATATATATATATATATATAGTGTCCATAGAATATGGATAGAATATATATAGTGTCCATATATATATATATATATATATATATATATATATATATATAGTCCATAGAAATAAGAAAGATGAGCTCGGGAGATGGGGGGGCAGTTACCACCTTTCTTGGAATTCACAGAAAGAACTGCCCAGTGCAGATGTCAGAAGCGGACTTTGGAGGGTCAGTAATTCTAATGGGAAAGAATTTGGGGTGTGATACTCTAGGTACAGAGAGCAACAGCCCCAGAACTCCGACGAAAATCATTTTGCTAAAATCTAAAGGGAAGAGGCGCAGATCATCACAGTGAAGCAAGGGCTGAGACAGGAGGGCATGCTGTCAGAATGACGTGGAGCACTGAGGCCATGTTCACACTGCAATGTCTGCCTGATTCAGCTGAATCCTGACAAGTTAAATGTTTCCATTTTCCTGCCTGTAGTTTGTCAGTCGCCTTTCTGTCACAATGACACAATGCCTGTAATAATCAACTTATATGAGAAAAGGTTTATTTGACTCGGTTTTGGAGGCAACCAGGAAGCAAAAAGAAAGGGAATGGGGCTCCATAATCCCCTTCCAGAGCATGTTCCCAATGACCTAACTCCTCCTAGTAGGGCCCACTGCCCAAAGTATCCCCTCCCCCAACAACGCCACAGGCTGCAGGGACCAATCCTTTGACATATGGGGCACTGTGGAACATTCATGGAAACCATCAGATACATTATGGTTGCTATGGGAATTAAATAACATGCCTCAGGGTCCGGAGCCAAGTGTTAGAGCACAATAACTGCTGCTGTTATTATTATTTCTATTGACATTCTCAGCATAATAATTGTTTCACAGGCAATTTGATAAATGACCAATCTCATTACAAATCCCTCCAACTGAGGCCAGCACACACAACTGAGGTTGTACACAGAAACGAGCGTCACACCCGGAGCCTCCAGAGGATGAAGGAAAGAATCTCCAGGGTCCTGGAGATAGGAAGGGGGTGCTCCCCACTGGCCCACCACTCGCCTCTAGTGAGATACTGCCAGGTCTCTAACTGGTGAAGCAAAACAGCACCTAAGGTTAGAGGAGAATTCGCATGAAACCCTGCAAGCAAATGACAGAAGTACAGCCTCTCCAACCCAGCAGCACGGCAGCACTGGGAATCAGGAACCGGAGTCCTTGGCTAGTCCTCCTCTCTCACATCCCCCCCCCCACCACCTGCAGAGGCATTTAATAAAGCTGGGACCTGAAATCTGCCAAATACAGTAAAAATAGCTTTATTGGCAAGATCTGGGAATATTTTTTCCCACTAGGAATATCTTCTTACACAACCTCAGCTATTTATTCAACCTTGCATCTTAGAAGAAAATTAGATGTTGAGGTGAAAGTGCCCTAATGGGAATATCGGAGCTGATTTCCCAAGAATGAAGAATTTCTGCAGCGCAGCAAAGGGAAACGCCTCAGGTCTCTGCTCTGATATGAGTATAATATGCTGGTGGATACAAATCTGTTATATAGGAGATTACTCTAAGTTGGCACAAAGTTAACTTCCATAATTTCCCTTTTGAAAGGCATCCTAGTCTTACTAACTAGAGAATACCTGAAAATCTGTCAGAGATGAAAAAGACTAATCATTTTGAGCATAGTGTACATTTCCAAAATGGGTATCGCATGACGTCCCTGGCAGATTTTCCTTACTGTGTTCTGGGCTGAGATACTCAAACTTTGCTCACAAGGAGAAGGGAATGAGGTCATCAGGGAACGCTGAGCGCCAACATCGAAAATCATCAAAGATCATCCCAGAATTAAAAGTCACTGCCAAGCCATCAGGTTTCTACATCCCTTGCCATGAAATATTAACACATATTTTGGTGGTGTCTAATTGTTATGTAGAAATGTGCAAAATACTGCACAGGATTTTATATTCTGTGAAAGTAATAATTTTGTAATACTACTGGGTGAACGGGCAGTCAAAGAAATAAGCACGTCAAACCAAGAGGAAACAAACTATAATAAAGTCATTGAGCTATTCCAGAATTTAAAATATTTTACCTTATCTTGTGTTTGAAGTTCTGCTATGCAACTTAGTTTTAGTGAAATCAAAGCAATTATTTTTATTTTGCTAAACCTCAGTTTTCTCAGCTCTATAATGGGGATTACACAAATGAGAGAGTTGTAGGATCAAGCAAGATAACATATGTAGAAATATTTCATAAGTTTTAAAGCACCATAGAATAGTTAGATATTGTAGTTACCATACTGTATAGCATACACTTTATAATCCCCTTTATACTTTTCTAACATGGTAGCCACTGAATTATTTTTAATATATAACCTCACCACACCACAATCTATAGTGCCGAAGTGTTGCAGCAAAAAAATCTATGAAATCTAGACTATATACATGCATCTGCAAATTGGATTCCTCTTTGCATTTAATCACACCCATATAATTTTGGTTTTGAGTCTCTGACACCCAAAATATTATGAGAATTTCTTTTCTTAAACCTAAATGTTCCACTTCTTTGTTCGAGCTGTTACAGTTGAGCCTCACTCCAAGACAATAGTTTCAGAAGATCCCCAAGCAGAAATCTAAGGAAAGCAATCACATTAAAAATAGGAGCTTACCCTTTGGATTTTATTTTTCATTTCAGGAACTATTTCAAAAACGAGGGTCTTTATTTTTCAAGTATAAATGAAGGATCATGAACAAGTTTCCAATGAGGCCCCTAACACTAAACATGCAGATTTGCACCTGCATCTATTTACACACTAACGATTTACTTGCATGCACAAATTGAGTAATTAGGCAGCAAGCGACATGATCAGCAAGTGCTGATTAGCCCTCAACAAACTGGTGCTCAGAGAAAATTCCCAATCTTAGGGTAAAGTCCAATTTCTTTTGACTTCCCAAATATTGGCAATATTGGGCCGGAGATTTAGCTCAGTGGTTCCGGTGCTTACTTAGCAAGCACAAGGTCCTGAGTTCAATCCCTGGTAACCACATACAACAATACTGGGCGTGGTGACTCATGTCTGTAATCCCAGCACTGGGGAGTCAGAGGCAGGAGGATTTCTGGGTTCAAGATTTGCCTGGTCCACACAGTGAGCTCAGGGCCAGCCTGAACTACAATGTAAGACCCTATCTCAATCAATAAAATATTGGCAATATTGATCTATTTTTCTTAGACTTTAAAAGATTTTTTTCTAAATAAAATAACTCCCTGAAATACTACTTTACCATAGTTTTACCACAGTTTTCCTAGCTTCAAAGTAGGATAAAAGAAAAATTGACACATTTCCCACAAAATCCAGTTTTGTGCATATGTGTATAAGTGCATATTGGTACATAGGTGTGTGCATGCTTATTTGTATATATGTGCCTATATATTTTTTCTTTAAATAGAATCTTATTATTACTTTAAATGAATCCTACCACTTACTCATTTCTTTTGTCTTCAGGCTATAAAACTAAGAAGCGAGGCCTCTAGTTAGTTGTACCACTGGGAATTCGTCTCTTGGTTCATTCTGTCATTTTAATTCATTCCCACAGTATCTCTTTAGGAAAGACAAATATTCAAATAAGATAGAAAGTGAAAAGGAACATATGCAAGCAATTTTCTGAAATTACTTAAATGAATTTCCCCTTCTCATCTTTTAACAAGATAAACAACTTGAGAAGCTGACATAATTTCACAGTTGAAACAGTTCAGCAATTAGAGAAACTGGAGTTGTCAGGCTTTATGGAAATCTAGTTCTGTTACATTTCAGATATGTGCACTTCTTGCCTTATAAGCAGGACCAGGCCCTGATAAAACCATGGGAAATCAAAAGATACACTGAAGTGAAAATACATGTAATACACTTAACCTACTTGAGCACCCTGGCTTAGCAACAGAGTGTTGCTTGTTTACCCTTGTGATCTCAGGGCGGAACGGCGCTGCTGTGGCTGCCTCCTGTCTCTCCCTAGGCCTGCGAAAATGACAGTCAAAATGTGAAGAGAATCTCCACACTCATCTCCAAATGGTTGTACTAGTCTACATTCCTATGAACAGTGGAGAAGGGTTCCTTTTTCTCCGCAACCTTGCCAGCATTTGTTGCCGGCTAATTTTGAGATAGCGCCCATTCTTTGTGGAGTGAGATGAAATCTCAGAGTTGTTTTCATCTGCATCTCTGGCCAGTGATGTTGAGCAATTCTTCATATACTTCTTAGATGCTTTTACTTCTTCCTCTGAAAAGTGTCTGTTCATTCCAGAAGCCCATTTTTGAATTGGGTCTTTAAATTTGGGGGGGACCAATTTTTTTTTTTTTTTTTTTTTTTTTTTAGACAGGGTCTCACTTTGTAGCTCAGGCTGACCCTGAGTTCACTATGTAGCCCAGGCAAGCTTCGAACTCAGGAATCCTCCTGTTTCGGCCTCCCAAGTGCTGGGATTACAGGCGTGAGCCACCATGCCTGGCGAGACTGATTTTTTTAAGCTCTTTATATATTCTAGATAGCAGCCCTTTGTCTGAGGAATTATTGGTAAAGAATTTTTCCCATATTGTTGGTTGCCTTTTTGCTCTGCTGATAATTTCTTTTGCTGTGAGTTCCATTTGACCCTGCTATTCCCCTGCTGGAGATAAGCGCAAAAGGATTACAAGACCCCTATCACAGCAACATATGTGCACCCATGTTTATAGCAGCTCAGTTTGTGATAGCTAAATCTTGGAAACAACCCAAATGCCCATCAACTCTAGATTGGATAAAGAAGATGTGGGTTTTTTTATAAAATGGAGTATTACTCTGCCATAAAGAATGATGAGATTGAGTCATTTACACTCAAATGGATGTACCTTCAGGACATACTCATAAGTGAAATAAATAGGTCACAGATGTGTAAATATCATATACTTTTGCTGGTATGAGAAACTGAAACTATAAATATGTTCTAGAATGCATGATTGATATTGTGAAATGTAAATATTCAAAGGGTAATGGGGTTTAGGAGTAAATAATGAAAGAAAAAAATTGATGGTTAAAAAAAGGAAACAATCTTTGTATATATAGGGGTGGGGGGAAGTAGGGTGTGTAGGTAAGAGACAAAAATGAGAATTAAGTTGTGTCATATACTGGTACAAATTCTCAATGTGGAGTGCAATTGTTATGTGTGTGTGTGTGTATATATATATATGGTACAATAAAATGTACCAATAAAATTTAAAAAATGTGAAGGGAGAGGTGTGATTTCTAGGTAGGGTTAGAAAAGGAACGGGGTTTAAAAAGAAGTAGAATCAATATGGTCTCTGTATCAAAGCAAACCGCCAAGCTGATAGCTTGCAGTTTCACTCCAGTGTCTGTGTCAGCTACTACCCATCCCCAAAGCTCCTTAAGTTTCCCTTCAAGTAAGTAATTCTTTAAAATAGGTTCCTAAACTAGTTGCTGGAAAATTCCCCTGTACTCCCCATACCCAAGCCCCTAGCAACAAGCCCAATAACCAATCTACTACCAATCCACTGGAAGGGGTAGAATTGGGATCCTAACCCTATAAAAATAAGAACATTGGCTCTTACTCAGAGATGTTCCAGCTCTGGGCACCCCATTCCACAAGTGGCTTTGTCCTCCTTCCTTTTGGAGTACTTGTAATAAAGTACTTCTGCTTTGAACTAGTCTTCTCTGGCTCTTCTTCTTCTTTCTGTGTTGGAGAGACAGGCCCAGCCAGAGTGAGTCTGGCAACATGTAGGGTCCCAGACCCACCAAAACATTAACAGTAGCATTCTTTTTTTTTTTTTTTCCAGACAGGGTCTCGCTTTGTAGTTCAGGCTGGCCCTGAGCTCACTATGTACCCCAAGCAAGCCTTGAACTCAGCAACCTCCTGCCTCTGGCACCAAAGTGCTGGGATTACAGGTGTGAGCATGGTATTGATTGCTAGTGGGCATAAGTCACCATGCCCATATTGTTATATGTGGTTACCAGGGATCAAACCGGAACCTTGCACTTGCCAGGCATGAGAACCACCAAGCTAAATCTCTGACCCAACAGTAGCATTTCTTATTGAATGTTTCTGGCTTTCATACCCTCATAAAGTTGAAAAATCTTAAGTCAAACCATCATAAATTAAGGACCATTTGTAATGCGTTTCCAGACTTAATCATGTAAAGACACTGAAAACTACTATAAATCACATCATTATTCATGTAGAGGGGATATTCTCTTTCATTACCCCAAAATTGAAAGAATATGATCTCCAAATAAAGGATATTATAAATTAAATAATTTTAATTTTAGTTTTATAATATATTTATATTTTTCTGAATCTGTTGTAATTATGCTGGGACATTCTTTCACCCGTGAGTCAAAAGTGACCACCCTAGACCTCTCCTTCAGGGTACTATATTCTTCCAGGACACAAAACAAATTCAGTGTTGGATCAGGAGATTCTTTTTTTTTTTTTTTGAGACCGGGTCTCGCTTTGTAGTTCAGGCTGGCTCTGAGCTCACTGTGTAGCTCAGGCAAGCCTTGAACTCAGCAATTCTCTTGTCTCTGCCTCCTGAGTGCTGGGATTACAGGCGTGAGCCACCACGCCTGGCACTGTGGTATGTGGTATTGATGGCTGGTGGGCATGAGTCTCCACGTCCAGCATTGTATGTGGTTTCCGGGGATGGAACTCAAGACCTTGCGCTTGCGAGGCAGGCGCCGGAACCACTGAGCTAACCCTCCGGCCCGATCAGGAGATTCTTAATCCAACACAATGTAGGAGAACAGATAACCACTGTGTGTAAAAAGAGCTTGTATGTTGAAGGACAAAGAGTAGAAAACAATCTAAAAGATAAAATATAAATCTTAGTATTTAAAAAAATTATATGTCTATTATTTCCATTATTGCTAGATATATAGAGAGGAAAAATATTTTTCTTTCTACCCATCTTAGTTTCATGGTGGCATCCCTGACTAAAGAAAGTCTAACATGAGTAAAGAACACAAATTTATTATATTATTTGTTTTATGTGATAGAAGAAACTTCATAAGGAAATGAAGACACAAGGCAGGAGTTAAACCTGTGTGTTTTCATGCTAGATTTGTTAAAGAGGAGGGTCCTAGAGAAATGGGTTAAGATACAGAACATGAACAAACTGAGCAAAGTTTTGTAAGTTCTGTTGTAAGTATACATACTTTTCTTACATTTAAAAAATGTATTCTAATGAATTTTAATACTTCATAATACTGCACCAAATGTATTAATCCTTTATTTACCTCTATGTGAATATCTTTATGCATAGTCTTATCATTTTGCAATATGGCTTCCTAGAAGTTGGACTGTGTGATAGTGATTATGAAATAATTTTAAGATTTTTTTTTTGAGACAGGGTCTCGCTTCGTAGTTCAGGCCGGCCCTGAGCTCACTATGGAGCCCAGGCAAGCCTTGAACTCAGCAATCCTCCTGTCTCTGCCTCCCGAGTGCTGGGATTACAGGCGTGAGCCACCATGCCCGGCATTTGTGGTATGTGGTATTGATTGCTGGTGGGCGTGAGTCACCACGCCCAGCATTGTATGTGGTTACTGGGATTGAACTCAGGACCTTGCACTTGCGAGGCAGGCACTGGAACCACTGAGCTAAATCTCCAGCCCTAATTTTAAGATTTTTGACATATATAGTTAAATTTCCCTCAAGAAATCCATTTCACTGTATAAGAACCTTGCTTCATTATTCTTCTTAGCACTCAATATTGTCAACCACTATTATATTAGCAATTTTAACCTTCATCTCCAAAAAAGATAAGGCAAAAAAGAATCATCAGATGTTTGAGAGATTAAATTCATGCAGATGTTAACAACCAAGGCCAAAAAAGTAGAACAACTAATTCTGGAGAAAACAGATGTAACTCAGAGGATGGAAGGGAGTTTTAAAATTTATTGTTCCTCTCCTCGGAGAAACATAAGAAGATATTAAAGCCATAAAACAAACTGTAGGCTACTGTCAAAACCAAGCTATATTAGAAGACATTTCTTTAAAATTAAAAAATATAATTGCCAAAATGAAAAATTTAATAGACATACTGAGAGAGGCACTTATAAAACTCTCTCAAAATGTAGAGCAAGAAAAAAAGGGCAGAAAATTTAAAGGATTAGCTATCTCCTGTGGCTCATTATAACATGGCAATAACAATCTAAATTTTAGAAAATGAACTGGGAAACAAGTAGTGAGAAAATGAAGGGGAATGTAAGGATCAAAAATATTCACATCAAATTATTGAATGAAGAAAGTTAGAAAATCAGAGAAAGTTTTACATGTATTTGAATTTAGAAAAGTTACCACTGGAAGAATAAAAACTCCTAGTAATCTTCATCATTTGAGAATATAGAATGAAGAGTATGAGGTCAATTCTCCTTATAGGTAAGAGAGAAGATGCCATTTGTAATTCTTAAGAATTAAAGGTATTGTATACTACTTGTTGTTACAAAGGTAACCATTAGAGAGATCACACAATAAAAATGTTCATTTTAATTTAAAATCATTACTTATTCACTTACTTTTGGAATTTGTTTCTGGGTTCGTGTAACCACATTGTAAAACTGAAAATTACATGGTGTCAAGTGAAGAATGCACATCACGCTGTTCCCTCTGTGCACGTACACACTTACAGTATGCACAAGCTACCACCTAGGTGCCCTTTAGGAGTCAGTTGGTCGAAAGAAAGTTACAGGTTTGCCTTAGAATCCTCCCTTCTCCAGTCATTTGTAATACACACCCTGAGGGGGAAGGTGTTACCTAATCCATGGTGCATTCCATGGGTGTAGACAAGAAACGTGGGGAATCAGAAGGCATATATTTGGGTAAAATGACAGAACGTTTTTTGTGAAGATGGAAATTGTTATATAGAACGGAAGATGGTGAGACAGGAGGTACGGCAAGGCTTAGACTGGCTGGGAAGAGAGAGCCCAGGGTCTAGGCAGCACTGCCTCTCGGACCGCATGGGTGGAAGTTCTCCAGTGTTCCCATGACACAACAGACAGCATGAAGGACACAGACACCATGAAGGGCTGGCTAACATGCCTTTCTTCATGGTAGCTGTGTTAGTTACTTTTCTGTTACTTTTTAGTTACTGCTGAGGCAAAATACCTGGCACTCAAAGTTAGAGGAAAGTTTCAATTCCTGAAGGTTTCAATCCTTAAAAAGGTGGCTCCAGGGCCGGAGGGTTAGCTCGGTGGTTCCGGCGCCTGCCTCACAAGCGTAAGGACCTGAGTTCGATCCCCGGTTACCACATATAATGCTGGGCGTGGTGGCTCACGCCTGTAATCCCAGGACTCGGGAGGCAGAGACGGGAGGATTGCTGAGTTCGCGGCGGCTTGCCTGGGCACCATAGTGAGCTCAGGGCCAGCCTGAACTACAAAGCAAGACCCTGTCTCCAATAAGCAAAAAAAAAAAGGTGGCTCCAAGGCAGAGATGGCAAGCAAACATCGCTGAGGGGAAACCACATGGTGTGCGTCAAGTTGGCAAAGGGAACAAGAGAGTTTCAGTTCAAGGCAGTGGAAGACAGCAAAAGCAACCAGCTACCTTTGCAGTTTTCTTTCTGCCCGCTATATCTTGCTCAGACCACAGGCATTAGGACAGGGCCATACTAATCACGAGTAGTGATTTTGTAATCACACGTCCTTAACCCCATCACCACACATTCCAGAGTCAACCACCCATGGAGAAGAGAGTCCCACCCCATCCTCATGAGGTTTTAGGGGACATGTAAATACAAACCATAGCAGTAACCCTTCCTGTGTCCCCCAGGGCATAGTTTTATTTATTTTTGTACTTACTTAGTTACTTATTTATTTATATCTTTCTTTTTCCTCTTTTCCTCAGCCCAATCTTACTCTGCAGAGCCGGTTTCTCCCAAACTATTCACTTTTACCTCTTCAAATAAACTTTGTCTTCAGTTGTGGTTGTCTTATTCAGTTCTTTGTTGAAAACAAGAAGACCCTGGAAACCAAGAGGTGAGAGCCTCAGAACCCAGTACCATTTCTTTGGCAAGCCGTTTTTGGAAGGAGATGACCTAAGAACAATTGAAAAAATAAAAAAGATAACAGAGGAGAGGAACAGGCCAGAACTGTTTGGTGAAGACTTCTAAGGATGATCAAGAGATAAAGATTTTAACTACACTTACCAAAAATTATTGAAGTTGGGCTAGTGGTGTTTGGGAGTATTAGTGCTACAGCACCTGTTTAGCATGTTAATGTTATGAGTTTCACCTCAAGAATAAAAAAGGTAAGGAAAACTAGAGGTCAAATTCAACACATGAAATCTTTAAAAAATAAAATTAAACAAAACAAGTTTCCAGATTTCTTTTACATATTATTCTGCCATGACCTTCTGATAATGGCTTATCTGTCCTCATCCCAAAAAAGTCATTATTTTTCCAAAGACGTGATAGCCCACAAAATTATTCATCCTATGGATGTTCAGATACACACACATTGGCTACAAAATGCTCTTCTGCAGGAAGAAAATCTTTTCCTGAAACATCCATTTCCTAACCACATGAAGCTACTCTTAGAAATAGTTCAATTTACTGAGGTCATGAACATACAGCACTTTATTGTTGATGTTTACTATGGTTATTAATATGAAAAGCAATAACTCAGAGCCTTTTTATCCAAAGCAACTGAGGACACTACATTGTGTTTGCCACTGTACTAAAAATGATGTATGTATTGTGACTGCCTTAGAAGAGCATTGCCTTGCCTGTTGACTAGAGCTCCATCGTATCAATTAATTAAAATGCAACAGGGTAAAACAGATTTGCTGTGTGCTAAGCAGGGCTGATGTTGGTATAATGGGAAAGGACAGGGCTCAGGATTTCCTCCCACCAGCTCTACTCTTGATCTCACACAGCACTGCCTCCCCTCCTATACCCAAGACACGAAGGCATTAGGACAAACAGAAAAACACAAGGAGACTTAGCAGCAACTCTGCTATTTCAAACGCATCTTAAAAGACAACCAAAGGATTCTTCCAAAGCAAAGTACTTTTACTGAAAGGTAAGTATTTTTCCCTCATCTCAGAATTTCCAGTGCTGTAGCTCCTTTATCACGGCAGCTAAAAAAATAATAATTTAAATGTCCTTTCTAAGTTAATTCTTACACTGAAACAAAACCAGTGAACTAGATCTATAAAGCTGTTGTAAAGAAACAATGCCACGTGTAAGGAGTCCAAGGATAACATAAGCAATGAACTTGAATCTTCACTAAACTGTTCCCTTCCTTCTGTGATTTGAAGATAGACTCCAGGTATCAGATATCTTGGGACAGGTACAGGTTGGAGGTAAGTTTCAGAATAATTTCTTGGGCTCTAGTTTCTTTGTTTTCTTATTTCCCTTCAGACAGGGTCTTGCTATAAGATCCAGAGTGACCTTGAACTTCTTATGTACCCCAGGCTGGCTTTCCACAAATGATCCTCGTGGCTCAGAGCAGAGTGTAGATGTACAGCATCACACCTGGGCTTGCTTGTTATTTAATAAGCATCTGTAGCTAGACATTACTAAGAACAAAACCTGCAGAAAAATGTTAACTTAATAAGAAATATCTAAGAATAATTTTTAGAATATGGGTATTTCTACCATTGTTGGACCTCCTGGCTCTCATGTGGCAGATTTCTTTCATTTCTTCACTGCTCATTGAAACTTTCTCTTCCTTCAAGACCTCAGACACTAAGCCACAGGCTCCATTTACCTCTGTACACTAGAAATAACATCACTCACTGTCAGCATGTTGCTTTGCAAGTGCTGAGATAATTGAACAAATGTCAGAAGCCTCCTTGCAGAGACAGATCCAACAAACAAAAACAAAACTGCAAAAGGCATGGCCTAAGTCATTCTGAGTTATGCTGAGTAATTTTAAGGAATATAGTAAAAATTGTCATAAGAGAAGCAAGCACCATTACAAGTGTTACCAAGATATAGTGGAAGTACCTCCGGGTCCACTTCCAGGAAATTTGACTTGACTACAAACATGGGCAAAAGCAGTAGACACAGCCTTCCAATGGATCTTGTCTTCAAAATGAAGATCACTACTTTTGTTTTTCATGGAGGAGATGAGTTTTTAAAAGCCATTCTGTTACAGAATTGAGGATTTTATAGGAGCACTCTGAAGAAATTGATTTGAAGCTCTAAAATACTATGGGGTAATTTTTAGGATAATAAATATTCTCCTACTAATAATTTTTAAAATTTTCCTAACAATACCATCATTTGCTTACAGTCCCATTCTAAGATTTACTAATGCCCATATAGGGGAGGAAAATATTTACTTAACCTTATTATTTTCTAGACAAAAAGGGGAAAGGAGGGCTTACAAATACATAACTCTGAGCTGGGTGTGGTGGCACACCTGTAACCCCAGCACTTTCAGGAGGGGGAGACAGGAGGATTGGCATGAGATCAATCTGGACTACATACTGAGAAACTGTCTCCAAATAACTACTATTGCTACTACTACTACTGATGGTGATGATGATGATGATGATGATGATGATGATGATGATGATGATGATACAAAAAGTTTATGAATTCTGAGGTTAGACCAACTTGTTTCAAATGATTCCTCAGCTTACAATGTGTGTGATCATAGGCAAGTAACTAATCTCTGTTGTCTCAATTTCCTTATCTTCACAATAAAGACTGTATTGATACCTAAAGCACAGGGTAGTTGGGAGTTAAACAATATAATGCCCTGCACATTCTCAGCTAGGTTCCTGTCTCCTACTGTTGTCACCAGTTAGTTGACCTTTCTTTTGCTTGATTCAGATGGAAATCATGAGTCACCAGGTGCCACTCTGCTAGTGACTCCCAGCGTTGAGCACCAGTGGCCCTCAGGTGCCCCAGCATTACAGTGCTGGGCCCTGTCACTGCTGGCCAATTACAGTTAATGCCAGATGTTGCTGGTTGGCACTGCCAGGTCTCTGTCACAGATCTTCACAGGCTCCTGATTTCTGGAACTCTTCAAGATTAACAGCCCTAGTGTTCATAGCTCTTTCTTTGAAGCCAACCACCCTGTCCACACTGTTTAGGATGCTGAGCCCACGATCTGGGAATTAAATCATAAGCAAATTTGCCAGCTGGTGGAGGGAGGCTCTATTTGAACAGGTTCTGTGCTACTGCACAAGGGGGTCAGCACACTGGTCTGAGTGCTCCTAAAGCAATCTGAGAAACAAGATTAGCGCAGCTCCTATAAAGCTGAAAGCCTAGGATTAGTCCATGTTCAAGTCTGTTGAGTGGTCCAAATTCAAACCTTCCAATTGGTCAATGTTGGTCTAAACAGCAAGCTTTCTGAGCTGAGCCTACTGACTGGCCCAGATTCAAGTCCACGGCTGCCAATGTAAGCACTTCTCTGAGTGAGTGCAGGCCGCCCAGAACTGCCACAGCTGTCATAGCAGAACAACGGCGGGTGTGGCTGTTCCACTGACTACTATCCTGCCTTGGCAAAAAAAGGCAGATGGCAGGGCTGAAATGAGGGGCTTTCCATTCAGCTAACTGGGGTTTGAGGTTGTTGGGGGTGCTGCTAATGGGCCTGGATCTGTCCCCTCATTGTTGCCACATGAGAGGTGGTTTGCCTTTGCTTCTTCAAAAGGTGGCAGAATCTGCAGCGGCAGGAATCAGTGAGGAGACCACGGCTGACAGCTGGCCTGGGGCCCTACCAGAGCAGCCACAAAGGAACCTCAAGGGTGGTGGGAGAGCATCGGGGTGGACCGTCCCAGTCCCTCCCTAGGAGAGTGTGGGAGACCACAGAGAAGGAAAGGGGAGGCTGTGACAGATGCCATCCCAACCATACCCATCAGGGAAAACTGGAGAATCAAGTGTTTCTTGTCTGTCTCACTACAGTCCAGCTACGTGGAACTTCCATTCGCTTGTCTGTAGAAAGTGGTAATTATTTTGCCTCTTACCATATCGATGTGAACATACAAATAAAGGAGATGAACTACAACATGGATTGGTATGTAATGTCCTTGATATATAAAATTACCTATAATTTATTAGTCTTACTCTTCAAAAAAAAACACAGTTGTGCCAGTGTACAGGCTTACATCCATAATCCCAGCATTCGGGGCACTGAGGCAAGGGGATTGCTGTGATCTCGAGGCCAGCCTGGTCTACATAGTGAGTTCAAGGCCACTTTGAACTATACAGTGAGACTATTTCAAAAAGAAAAAAATAAAAGTAAGTAACTAAAACACAGTTGTTACCAAATGCAATCTCTTCAGCTTGTTCTTCAGACACACTGCCATCTAGTGACACATCTCAATCTCTAAACTTCCCTCTATTTTGGAACTTCTTGTTCTGTGACCTTTCATTGTTTCTGGCTTATTGGGAAAATACTGCGGACTGGCTTCAGTCCTTTCTGAGTTCTGTGTGTGTGTGTGTGCGTGTGCGTGTGCGTGTGCGTGTGTGTGTGTGTGATGGGTAGTTCAGGCTGGCCCTGAGCATACTATGTAGCCCAGGCAAACCTCAAACTCAGCAATCCTCCTGTCTCTGCCTCCCAAGTGCTAGGATTACAGGCATGAGCCACCCCACCTGGCACTGTAGTATGTGGTACTGATTGGCAGTAGGCATGAGTCACCACACCCGGTATTGTTGTATGTGGTTACCGGGAACTGAACCAGGAATCTTGCTTTTGCCAGGCAGGCACTGGAACCACTGAGCCAACTCTCCGGCCCCTAGATTTGAATCTTTATTGGTACATAATAGATATACATCATGATCTGATACATTCTGATTTCTGAGGTGGTCTCTGTTGCCTACTAAGGGATCAGGGATGTAGATGCAAAAGGCAGGCAGACCCATGTGTATCTCCTCAAGTTCTGAGATCCATCTTCTTCTCTCCTAACTACACTGACTCAACCAATCATGGAGATAGTGCTTCTTTAAGCAAAACCAACCTGAAAAAAAATGAACAATCAACACAAGAGTAAAGCACAAGGAATTAGAGAAGGCATTACTCCATATCATATCATTTTGGGGTAGGAGGTGTTTAAAATACCTAAGGAAGAGGCACAGCAATTAAGCAGTAGGTCAGCTATGTGTGACAGGCAGCAAGGGAAGGGAGAATTATCTCTTTTGTGGCCAAATGTACTTAACTGTAGTGAAGACCAGGAGCTCCCAGCAGGATTCCTGTGTTTGAGGGTCAGAATAGAACAGAACAACAGAACAGAAAACAGAACAGAACAGAACAGAACAGAACAGAACAGAACAGAACAGAACAGAACAGAACAGAAACGGGCCTGGTTAGATTACATCTGTAGAGTAAGCATAGAAATAAGATAACTAAAGGGTGACCTTTGTACTCTATGCTGGACTGTCACCCATGGTTTTCAGTTTTGCTGCTTTTTTGTGGGTAAGTACATTTGGGCAAATTATGTCTCAGTTTTTTTATACTGAGGACATTTCCAAATTTCATGATCACTCTTCAGAATCTTCTGCTTCAATTACCCAGATAATATAATTAAAATGTGAATCAAGATAAGATGAGGATTCAATTGTTCAAATTTCTATTTCTGCTCCCTGTTTGACCTGTTAGTAAAGGACTCTGGTCTCCAAATCTCGCCGTCATCCTAACTTGAAGAAGCCTCAGTCCGGGCCAGAGGGTTAGCTCAGTGGTTCTGGTGCCTGCCTCACAAGCGCAAGGTCCTGAGTTCGATCCCGGTAACCACATACAATGCTGGGCATGGAGACTCACGCCCACCAGCAATCAATACCACATACCACAGTGCCGGGCGTGGGCTCACGCCTGTAATCCCAGCACTCGGGAGGCAGAGACAGGAGGATTGCTGAGTTTGCGGCGGCTTGCCTGGGCTACATAGTGAGCTCAGGGCCAGCCTGAACTACAAAGCCAGACCCTGTCTCAAAAAAAAAAAAAAAAAAAAAAAAAGCCTCAGTTGATGGCATCAGTCAGGTTGGGTTTCCCAGTGATCTTCTCACTGAACGCAGACCTGCTCTCTGTCACGTTACATTGCACTCACATGACTGGTGATTTGATGACTCTCTCCTTCCCACTTGAGTTGACCTCTATGACAGCAGGTTGACTGCTTTTCACCAGCCACAGTTACAGACCCAGCACCAGGCAGGTGCTCAGTAAGAGAGGACAGGAGGGGCCACTCACTGCAGGTAATTCAGGGTTCCAGGAGCAATCCTTTTCACTGACCAGGTGTTGAAGTGGTCTGTGGTGGAAGACTTGGGATTCAAGCTAATTAAAAATAATAGAGGTCCTCTTAGGAAGAAAAACTGGAACTATGGTGTCAGAGGAGGGGCAAAATTAATTTGGTCAGTTGGTATCAGAGGATAAACAAAATTACTTCAGTCAGAAGAAGGAATATAAAAACTTTTCTTTCTCTTCAAAACTGAAAACTAGTTTTTCTGTCAGGGTTAACCACTTAATTTTCTCAGAGGAAGCTTTGAATTGAGTTTAAATTGTTAAAATTCAGTTTGTTTGTTTGTTTTTTTTTTTGAGACAGGGTCTCGCTTTGTAGTTCAGGCTGGCCCTCAGCTCACTATGTAGCCCAGGCAAGCCTGGAACTCAGCAATCCTCCTGCCTCTGCCTCCCGAGTGCTGGGAGGACAGGCGTGAGCCACCACGCCCAGCACTGTGGTATGTGGTATTGATGGCTGGTGGGTGTGAGTCCCCACGCCCAGCATTGTATGTGGTTACCGGGGATTGAACTCAA
>PVIC010036524.1:0-18528 GCA_004025085.1 Thryonomys swinderianus
GGAGTTCTGCTCTGAGCCTGGGTGTGGGTGCCCCTCAGGCGGGACAGTGGTGGAGGGCACTGGGCGCTGCGGGGAGAGCGGCCCGGCGGTGGCAGCCTGCGGGCTCTCGAGACCCGCCGCTCTTCCTGGAGTCTGTGCGCTCCCGGGCAGGGGGCTCGCACTATTCGGGCCTCCTGGCTTTCCCGCGTCAGTCTGACCCGACAGACCAGCCAGCGTCGCTCTTGGGATCTGGCCACTGGGAAGCCGAGGGGAGGGGCAGCAGCTGAGCAGGAGGAGTGGGCTAGAGACCCATCTGTGGCAGCGCCAGTCGTCATCATATTCGAAGGACCTTCTGTTCTTCCGGGTGTCCGAGGGCCAGCGGGGGGCGCTGGGGTTCCTGGCACACGGCCAGGCTGGAGGAAGCACCTGGGGTTGGGTGCCCTGGGCAGGACGGGCCCTGCTTCTCCAGCCAGAGAGTCCGCCCGGGCTGATCAGGCGAACACAAACCCAGCCTTGGGACCTCCTGCCCGTGCTGCCAGGGCCGGGAGCTGGCAGTCTCCGGGCCGTTTGCCCACGTGGTCTTGTGCCATCCCCAAGGAATCTCCCACGTCAGCGGGTCTGAGAGGATCGGCTTCTTTGTGACCAACGGGTAAGAGCAGCGCGCAAACCCAGATCCCTGTTAGGAAGTTGCGACGCCGGTGGGCGGTGATGAACTGCTTTCGCACACAGAGCTTCCCCACAGGGCTGGAAATCAATAAGCCATTTCTGCTGCGGCGGACGGAGGTGGGGCCGCCGACTCGAGCTTTGACCTTGGTGAAAGTGGACGGTGTCGCGCGGCTCTGCCCACCCGGGCCACCCACAGCCGGGAAAGGTCACCCGGGGCCAAAGTCGTTTCCACCCGCTGGTGATGGCACAGGACGGGCCAGTGGCGGGGCTTCGCTCGCGGCCCCTGCTGTGCAGCTGGGTGCAGGCTCCTGAGCGCCGTCTGCCTCCGTTTCCTTCCAGCAGAAGGACAGCTGCCCTCCCCAGCGTGGCGAACCGTGTCACGGAGATTCAAGGCCTGGTCCGACTCCGCTTCTCCGGGTTCATCTGCCGGCCGCGCAGGGTCTGCGGCCCCCGCTTTCTCGGGCCCCTTCTCCCCCAGCCCGAGACCAGGGCGTCCTCACGAGGACAGTGGCTCCCGGAGGCCCAGGCGGGCCGCAGGCTGCGCGGGCAGCTCCTGCCTCAGACGCCGAGCGGTGGCGCCTCCGTCGCTCCCTGAACCTGAGGCCTCGGCGAACTGTGCGGCCGCCTGACCTGCAGCCTCCTGCGGGGCCGCTGCCTCCTGGGCTCCACACGTCTCCCCGGAGCCACCGAGGGGGCGTCGCGCGGCCAGGACGCGTGGCCCATCCGTGGCTCGCAGTGCTCCGCCAGGGCCCTCAGCCTGCCCGCCCTGCGCCCCGCCCCACAGACCTGCATGTGACTCCGTCTCAGGGCACCGGTGCCCAGGGCAGTGTCCACCTCCTCCTCTGGTGGGCTCAGGATGCCAGGCCTTGACTTCACTCTCCTGGATGCCTCTCGCCTCTACAGAGCCAGGGACGGTGGCTAGATAGATGAGTGGACGGTGAGTGGACGGACGGACGGACAGTATTTCTTTCGCGTTCTCTCTCCACGCTCTGACCCGGTCACGGGTTGACGGGGACAGCCCAGGCTGACCCTTTCTCCAGTGCCGCGAACAGCGCTGGACGAACACGGGTATAAAGTCAGCACTCTGACGTGCTCCTCGTGTCTCCCTGAGCCCGCCCCTGGAGTAAGACAGCTGGATAGTATGCAGACCTGTTTCCATCTTCTCAGAGGCATCTTCATATTAGTTTTCTGTAATGGCTGTACTAATTTGCATTCGGAAAATGAAATTTCCATAGGATGATCCGTAGATGGGTAGGTAGGTAGATGGATGGTGATGGATGGGTGGGCGATGGGTGGGTGAGTGGATGGATGGGCGAATGATGGGTGGGTGATGGATAGACGGGCAGGTTGGTGAGGGGTGGATGGGTGAACGATGGCTGGGTAGACAGAAGGGTGCATGGAGAACGGATGGTTGGGTTTCTGGATGCGTGGATAGATGATGGATGGACAGACAGCAGGATGAATGAGTGAATGGGTGAGGGCCTGGTGGGTGGACGGGTGGGTGAGCAGAGAGACGGAAGGGCCTACACGGGTCTGCCGGCCTCCTCGGCGGGTGTCGTGGTCTGACCAAGTGGCTCTGCAGGGAGCTGCACTGACCCTGCGTGGCCTTCGGACTCAGGCCTGTTGACCTCAGCGGGGCAAGTCGATCCTTCTCCTCTGCTGCGTGGTCCTCCCTGAGCCTGACCTCCCCAGGGTCCCCTCCCGGGAAAAACACCTGAGCTTCTCCCGAGGGCCTGCCGCGCTTGTGGACAGAGCTTTCTCTAAATGCACACCTGCTGCCTGGAGCATTGCGAGACTGGACGCCGTCTCCCTGGTTGTATCTCCAGCAGGACATCTGACCAGTAAATCATTGTTCTTAAAAACATGTGTCTGCTTCCCTGAAGGGCAGGCTATACCCCGATCTGGGGGAGGGGTTTCCTGGTCCTGTCCTCTGCGTCCCCCCTCCCGGTACTGATGGAGGCCACGGTGTCCACACCTGTGCTTCTACGGACCAGTGGGCAGGAGCTGACCGCCCCGGCCAGTGGTTTCCTCCACGTCTCATTAGAATAAAATCTGAAAAGACCGGACCCCTTCGCAGTGGCGGCGTCAGTGAGTTCGGCCAGGGAGACCTCTCTGTGCAGAGCAGAGACGAGAACTTCCAGGAGGGGTGCCCAGCCTCAGTCGGGGTGAGAGACGGGGCCGCCGCAGAGGCTGCTGGGCTTGCTGGGTGGGCGAGAGCCCAGCAGGAGGCGCGGTCACCCTCAGGGGAGCACGTGTGTCCCCCACGATCCCCAGCCACGCAGTCCTGCCCGCGGTGACCTCGCCCAGCAAGGCGGGGACCTCGGGGGTTCTGCATCTGATGCCCCCAGAGCAGGTGAATGAGGCGACCACTTTGAGCGCCATGCCCAGGAGCGCCGGGCCGAGCACGGCCTGTCCAGGCTCGGGGACACTGAGAGTGGCTCGGCTGCGGTCACAGCCTGCTCCCGAGGGCTGCCAGGGGACCACAGAAAGGGGTGTGAAACCCCTACCCAGGGCCGCTTGGCTGCCCCGAGGCTCCCAGTATGGCTGCGCCTGGCGCTGGCCTTCCTGACGGGGGTGTCAACCAAGGGTTCAGAGCGGGCTCCTCCAACCTGGCAGCCGCCCGTCGAAACGAAGTCACTCTGCCTTTGACAGTGAAAAAAAAATGCATGCAAAATACTGGCTTCCGAAAGATTCGGCCAGCTAGGCCTTTTAGAAAGTGTCACTTTGTTTCTGTTTGACGCACAGCACTGCACCTGGCTGGGAGGGAAGGGGTCACTTCCACACACGTGTGCACAGAGCAAGAGTCAAGCCAGGGTAGCTGCGTGGCCGTCACGTGGAGCCCGTGGCGTCTCTGTGGCGAGCGCAGGCTGAAGCCGCCCTGCTAGCTGCTGTGTAATACGGGAGGGCCGGGGATGCAGCGCAGGGGCACAGCGCCTGCCGGCAAGCACGAGGCCCTGAGTTCGATTCCCGGCATTCCCACCCCAAATGATGACGATGAAACACAGCACACCTCCCCTATGGTACCCTACCCTAGCCGCCTTGGCCGCCTCAGACGGTGGACCAGCCTCTGCCTGCCCGTGCCCGGCCCCTGCCGGCCCCTACCGGCCCCGGCCGGCCGCCGACTGCTCCACACTTCCGTTAGATCCCGCTCAGTCCACTCTGCGCGTCAGTGAGATGCGACGCGACTGTCCTGCGCGCTCCTGGCGGACTCCCCTCGTCACACCCCCACCCGTCTGCCTGGCCCAGCGGCAGGGTCTCGTCCTGTGCAGAGAAGGGGCGGCGTCCGTGCCGGGGTCACACCCCACTCCGTCGCCCGTGCACGCCCCGCTCTCCACGGCCGACTGCGCGCCCCACCTGCCGTGAGCCGAGCAGGTGAACACGGCTGCACGGGGCCGCTGGGGCGCGGGCACGTGTGCTCTGGGCGCCTCCTCAGATGTGGGAGAGCCACAGCGTCCGTAGCTCTATCTTTAGCTTTTTAGAGGAGTCTCCACATCGTTTTCCCTTTGAGGCTGTACTAATTTGCATACTGGAAATAAAAGAAGAGGGCTAAGCCCCGCCTCCCGCCACCCCAGAAGCCAGTTTGGGGGCCGGAGATTTAGCTCAGAGGTTCCGGCGCCCTGGAGGGAAAAGGGGGTCCCCGGAGCGCGCAGGTCAAGACCACAGCGCTGCCCGTGACTTGGCCAAGCAGGATCACTGCCCCTTCAGCGGGGGACTGTGCGCTCCGGCTGCCCCGGCTGCCCTGCCTCAGGCCGTCGCGGGCACTGGGCTCCCGTGGCGCTCAGAGGAGGCCTGGACGGGCGGCTGCTGACCTGACCCAGGCTTGTGCACAGCGGGTCGCAGACGCCGAGTCTGCTGGGTACCCTTCACGCTGGGCTGTCCACGGCTGATCCGGTTCATGGGCTACAGGCAGGGCAAGGGCAGTGTGGGAGACGGCCCGTGAGCACAGACTGGGCTCCCAGACATGTGTGAGTGTGTGTGTGTGTACAAGCCCAGTCCTCAGGAGGGTCTTATTCCACTAATACTGACAACCTCATCTTTGAAACTACAGGCTGCAGAAAAGACCGTGTCCCCTGGGAAACCTCTCTGGAGACATCTTCTAGTGGCTTTCTGGAGGAGACGCGCTCGGCACGCACAGACTCACCAGAGATGTGCATGCAGCACGCCCATGCCCACGCACAGATGTCCCCGGGCACCCCCGCATGCACCCCTGGACACAACACGGTCTCACACGGATACGCATACACACTAAAGTCAATATTCCTACACACAGACAGTGTATACATATGAGCGTGCACACAGGCGTGAGACCGCGCACACACCTCTATCCCCACGAGCACATGGGTACACACACAAATGGCACACAGGCACAATACGTGACTCGTTCGCGAAGCCTGGTCGTGTACACTGGCACATGTGTTCGCGTGCACGCCCCACACCTCCAGCTGCTGGTGCTGAGCAAAATGACTTGTGCCTGGCAGTGGTGACCTCTGTCCTAAGCCCCCTGGTGCCCTCATTTATGGAGCCAGCCCTGCGGGCGGAGCGCTGGGTCCATGATGGAGCCTGCCAAGGGAGATGCCGTGCTGCCGTCCATGGCGCCATGCCCCTCCGCCCAGGTGCCCGCAGCGTGCCCTCAGCCTTCCCCCGAAACCCAACTCCATCGGCCCGGAACTCTCCTCTGCGTCTCTAGGCACCTCCGGAAATGGGGCTCCTCCCCCATCCTCCAGCCCAACGTCTCCCTTCCACAGAGCTCGCCGCCAGGAGCCATCTGGCCTCCTGTTGATGTCATGTCCTCCTCTACTGGCGGCCCAGCCCAGCCCAGCCCAGCAGCGGGGGACAGGGCCACCTACTACTGAGGGCCCTGCACCTGAGGGGGCGCGGGGTGGCACCCGCGGCTCCATCCACTGAGCACCTGTGTGGTGGCACAGGGAAGCCGGTCCGCTGAGAGCTGCTGTGGGGCCTGGTTCATTCTCTGTGCCCAGTCAGTTCAATGAACTGTGCCACTGGAGAGCTCAGTGGTTCGGGCACCTTTCTGTTTCGTGCCTTCAGAGGTAGCTGGTCTGGTTGGGAACTGGGAGGTCACCAGGAACCCACATAGTGCGCTGACAGCCTCCAAGGCCCGCCCTGTGTCTCCTGCAGATCACGTGACCCCCCCCCCCGGGAGACCACCGGAGACCCTGTAGCCAGATACTCGCTCTTCCCAACCTCTGCCCGTCAGGGACGGGGGCCTCAGTCGCCCCACCTCACAGCCTACAGTTTACTGGTGTATGCGTGTGTGTGTGTGTGTTCACTTTTATTTACACGTGGGGGGTTAGCTTTATTTTTGTCAAAATAGAGTCTGCAAACAGAATGTATACACACCTCGAAGTCACTACTCTGTTGAACCCAAAGGTAACCTGCATTAACTTCGTGCTGTCTCAATAAACTCAGTGTTAAAACATTTATACCAGTTGTTCTTTTCCTGATGTCTGTATTGTTTGGCAGGCTCTGCACTATGCCACTTCCTCCTCTGGTGCGTGCGCAGTGTGAGGGCATCTGGCTATAAGACAAATTACGTGCCCTCTGCTCTGAGTCTACGTTTTCTCAAATTACAGAATATGCCGTGATACATGGAATGGAAATAGATCGAAAGAACAGTGAAGGCTGAAAATGAAAACCAGTTTTTCCCCCATCTCCTCCTGATACCCTAGCCTTTCTCCCAAGGACTAAATGGTTAAATGCTCACTTCCCAGTGATTTTGATTTATTCATGTTCATAAAAGCAGGGGCACGCCTTTCCTCTGTGGCCCAGCAGCCCTGGCCAGCCCGTGCTTAGTTCCCTTTCTGACCAGGAAGGAAAATGACCCTTGTGCCATTCATACAGAGCACATTCAATAATCAAAGCTTAAGACTTTACGTGGGTTTCCCGGCTTTGTCAACATGTTGGCTTTAGAACCGGAGTAGAAACAAACGTCATTTACAGTACGGTTCCATTCATGTTGTTCACCACGGTAGGAAGGTTCGTGATTTGAACTGTGGAGAAAAGGGGGTGATTTACTGGGGGTCTTGTACCCGCCACAGAGGGCTCCCCCCCACGTGCACCTCAGCTCACCTTTCTCCGTCCCTCTCACCCCTGTCCCTTCTCGGAAGCCAAGAGAGCTCACCTTTCTCTGTGACCGTGACTTCGGCTTGCTCGGGCCGGGAGGGTGGCTCTGGGCTGCTGCCTGGCGGGGGCCGGCTGACCGACGTGCCCAGGGTCCTTAGATTCTTGTCTTTGCGTCCTGCTCCCACAGGCCAGCGTCGCCGAGGGACGCTCAGGGAGGCTCTGTTTATTTCCAGCTTGGAGGAAGGAATGGATTTGTGGGCGGCGGCCTTTTTATTGTGCAGGGTTAAGGCTTCCCAGATCTCTCCTGGGGCCTCAGAACCTGCAGATGTGTGCCCGTTATCTGGGGACCCCTCGTGGTGGTTCCCTTGAGGGTTTCTGACTCGGGACTGCCGGACACCTGGATGTAGCCTCTGTATCCGTTTTCCTCTACTTTTCCTCCCGTCCTGTCTCCTGGGAGCTCTTTGCCCTGTGACTTCATTCTCCGTATTCGCCCTCTTCTTCCGAATGCTCTGTCTCTTAAAGTTGGCCAGCAGTGTTGACCCCAGAGCCCCTTCCCTGCTGTTCCATTTGTCACGAAAGGCTTGTAGCTCTCTGGTGACATCCAGGGACACTATTTAGGAATATGATGCTGAACTGACCTTTCTTCCAATCACGTCTGTCCCCTCAGACTCAGGCACGGAGCGCACTGTCCCCGACCGCTCCTCCCCCAGGCGCTGCCCGTCACGGCCCTGCCGTGGGCCCCTGTCTGGAAGCGAGCACAGGCGACAGCACACAGGCCGAGCTCCAGGGCCACGCTGACTGGGTGTCCCTGAGGCTTCTGCCTGTTTTCTCTGAAAACGGACAGGGCGTGTGGATGAGTGAGTGCCCTGCACAGAGCTGGCAGGTGGGTAGCTCCCTGAGGATGGACCAGCACTGAGTGTTTCTGCCAGGGTTTAGGGGATTCGCACCACCTTTACACAAGCTGCTCTTATTTTCCATGAAGGGCTGAGGCCCTCAAGGTCCCCTGCTCTGGTCCACGCTTGGGCATTGGTAGGACTGGGGATCGTTCTCCATCTGCCCAAACCCAGACTTCCTCATTTGTTTGTTTTTGTTTGGGTTTTGTTTTGTTTGGTGCGGTACTGGGGACTGAACTCAGGACCTTGTACTCGCCAGGCAAATAGGGAACCACTGAACTACATCCCTGGCCCCTAGACCATCTCAGAAAACTAAAAAATGTGTAAGATGACTAAGAAGCCCAATTATGTTAAACACAGCTATCAGATGTTACAAAAAACCTATTTTGATATAAAAATGTGTTCATTTCTTTATTAAGAAATTACATAAAGAACTCTAGTGGCGGGACAACTGCAATTTGAAGTAACAGCAAATGTAAGCAATACACTGGGGCAACCATAGAGCTATAATATGATAGGAAAATACCCGTGATTCCTTCTGGTGGCAAAGTCACAGCTCCCGCTGAAGTGTTGTGCTGCTCCCCGCGCGCCTCACTGGAAGCCGGGCTACCTTGCAGTCAGAGACCTGCTGAGGGCTTCGCACATTTCCCTCAGGCCCCGCGGCACCCAGCCCCTCTTTAAGGACAGCTTCTGGCTCTGGCATGAGGTGAACTTACCACAAGAAGGTTGGCACAGGCGCACCGGCCCAACACCGGGGGGATACAGCTCTCTGGCAGATGCCTGCCAGCTGTGCAGCCGTCCATGCCCCCCTGGATGTGTCTTTCCTCTTCCGCTCCTTCCGGTGGCCTCACTTTTCGGTGGCCAGCAATGCCCTGCACCCCTTGCCCTCTGTGCTCCTTCTTCTCAGCACCTGGTGGCTTCACTGCCTTTCCGGGCTTCCCCTTCATGGCAGGGGGACTGCCATGCCCCCGCGACCTGGACTGGCTTCATTCACTTGAGGTCCCACGCTGCCGTCCGGAGCTGATGTCCTGGTGGCACCGGGCCCGCTTGGTCTGCACAGCTAACCGGCTGTTCTGGGTACCGGGCACGGGTTTTTCCACTTTGCCCTGGATTTCTTTGGGAGCACCAACAATACCGCACCTATTTCCTAACGGAAGTCTTAGCTCTAGGACTTCTGGCTCCGTGACACTAGGCCACACTCCCAGGCAATCAGCAAGCCCTCTTTCTCCTTACAAAACTCCTTTCCCTGTCTTCTCTCCAGTCTTCTTTGCAGAAGTTTCCTCCAAGTGGTTAGTGGTTGGTTTTTTTTTTTTTTTTTAAGTTCCCTTAGCGTATTGAAGATACTCTTCAGTTTTCCAGGTTTTGGATAATACGTACCTGACTGGGACAGGGGGATGTCAGAAGTGGCTCCTGTCTTGATTGAGGTCCGTCCTTTTGGGGCCAAGGTTGTCGCCGTGGGGTGAGCAGCCCCGTGGCTCTGAGCCCGCTGGGTGCACAGTCTGCTGTAGGGGAGGCGAGAGGCCAGTGACCTTCGCAGAGGTCAGGCTTTGCAAGCAGGGGAGGACGGGATCCTGAGGACTGCCCCATGGATGGCTGGACTGCAGAGCACCCAGGGTGAAGGGGCGGGGCGCACTTCCAGGAAGCGGGGTTACAGAGAGGCTACACAGGGAGGGAAGTGAAGGACCTCTCTCCGCAGGCCCAGAGTTTCCCAGCTGCTTGGTTGGGGGGGGGCTCTCCCGGTGAGGTACTGGGCCTGAGTTGTCGCTCCTGGCTGGCTGGCTAGGGGCTGGGGCCATGGCATCTTGAGATAATAAATTGGTTTTTGGCCAGCTCTGTCTGACCAGGTGTGGGCACAGCTGCCAGGTCAGGCACGGCATTCTAACTTTGACTTGTTCTGTGACTTGGTTGCTAGGTGTCATGCCTCTGCGAGCCTCAGTTTACCCCCGTGTACAGTGAGAGGCTCGATCTCTCCGACCTCTGAGAGCCCTCCAGGGCTGGCTTCTTAACCTGCCTGTAGGCTAGGACACAGCTTCACAGCACAGCTGCTGCCCTGCAGGCCCTTGCCTCCAGGCCCGTCCGCACGGTCCAGACAATGGTTCAGGCAGGGGCCGGGCCCTGATTCCTGCCCAGGGCTGACATTTGGAAATCGGGACAGGCACATATGCTTTGAGGTCTGCCGAGCTGAGCTGGTCCAGGAGCTGAACTGGGTACTTCCAACAGGACACTGGTGCCCCCTGCTCTGGGGTGTGGTGATGGGAAAGGACTTGGTCCAGAAACAAAATACACCCTCTCAGGGGAGGAGCAGAGGAGGTGTGGGGTGGAGATGACTGCTCCCTTCCAGCAGACCTTGGGCATCTACAGTGCCCTCTGGTTTAGGGCCCCTGGAGGACAGCACACAGCAGGCCCTACGCGGGCAAACGTGCACCTTCTCAGGCCGATGTGAGTTTCACACCCCCACGGAAGTCTGCTCTGCACCCTCAGGCCTCCGGTCAGTCTTGGGTCATGGCCTCTCCTGGCCCGTGGGGTACACAGGGCCCGACGCGACCTCAGGCCGCCCGTCACCAGCTCCCCGCGCCGGCAGCGGCCGGCTCTGCAGTGAGGCTCCAGCGCACCTAGGTGGAGCCCGACCCGCAGTTTTCGGCTGGACCGGCCCCACCTGACCCGCCGGAGCGCCAGGCGGGGGCGCTGCACGGCGACCGGGGTCCCCGGGGTCCCCCGCGCGGCCCAGTGCGCAGCGGCAGCTCCGCGGATCGGGCGGATAGCGGACAGCGGGGCGCGGGCCAGAGTCCGAGGCGGCTCGGCGCTGCGCCTGGGCTAGCGGAGACCCGCGCCGCGCTCCCCTCCCGCCGCCTCTCCAGAAGGGGCCGCGCCAAGCCGAGCCCAGCCGAGCGGCGGGCGCGCGCCCCGGGGCCGAAGCAGCGGCGTCCCGCAGGCGACGAGGCGCGCAGCGTCGCCGGCCCCACCTGTCGGCGCGGCGACCCCGGCGCAGGCGGCCCGCGGCACGCAGGGCCCGGACCCATCCTGAAAGCGGCGGCGGCGGCAGCAGAGGTGGGGGATCCCGGGCGCCTGGAGGCCCCGTCCCGGCGGCGTGTGGCGCGGAGCCCCGGACCGCGCAAGTTGGGTCGCTGCGGCCCCGGCGGCGGCGATGGTGCGGCGGCCCCGCGCGCGGCGCGCAGCCCCGGCCCGCGGAGACGGTGACGGCGGCGGCGTGGCGGCCCCCTGAGCCCCGGGCCGGAGCGAGCGCGGGCACCAGCAGCGGCGCAGGAGGAGGACCCGAAGGAGGAGGAGAAGGAAGAGGAGGAAGGCGACGCGGAACGTGCGGGGAGCGGCAGGCTGAGCAGGGCCGGGCCGCGCCGGACCACCCCCCCTCCCGCGCCGCCGGCTGCTGCGCCATCCACGGCCCGCCGTCCGGGCCCTGCCGGCCGCGAGGCTCCAGGCGGCGGCGGGGCCGATTCATGGGGCCGCGGCGGCCGCCCCCCCGCGCCCCGGTCCCCGGCGCCCCGCAGCCCGCGATGGTGGCCGAGTGGCCGGAGCGGCGGCCGCCGCGGCCCGAGACTTTCCGCTAACCTCCCGCCCCCGCGCCCGCCGCCCCCTCCCGCGCCCTCCCCCCCGCGCCCTCCCCTCCCCCTGCCCGAAAAGACAGAGATCGCCTCCCGGAGTGGCGCCGCCAGTCGCGGCGGAGCGCGGCGTGGCGCGCATGGGGGGTGCGAGCGGGCGGCCGCGGAGGCTGCACCCGGCGGGGCGCTGATGCGGCGCCTGGACCTTCGCAGCGCGGCTTCGGGGGCGTCGGCCCAGCGGGCAGTCCGCGATGCAGCTCCTGAAGGCGCTCTGGGCACTCGCAGGGGCCGCGCTGTGCTGCTTCCTCGTCCTGGTGATCCACGCGCAGTTCCTCAAAGAAGGTAATTGTCACCGCGCACGGTCCCCAGCGCAGTCCCTCGCTCTCCGGGTGGCCCGCGGGGCCCCGGCGACCCCCGGCTTCCGACGCTTTGGACCGATGCTGAGTCCTGGCTCCGCGGGTGACACTACGGGGCCCGGCGGCTGGAGGCTGGAGGTTTGAGGCTTCCTGGACCGAATCTGAGTCCCAGACTCGATTCCTTTCTGGGCCTGAACGCACCGCCCCGCGTCCGGCAAGGAGGGAGGTCAGGGAGGCTTTCGGAACTCAGACGTGGCTCGGGGCTCGGTCGCGCTGCGGCCTCCTTTCCTTCCCTGCCACTGGAGCCTGTTCCCTTGACCCACATGGCTCCCTGGCCGTGGAGCCCAGCCACTCGCCGCCGGCCCTCGGTAGATGGCACCAGCGCTCCACATTGGTGAGCCGGACTGGGGTGGGCTCTGAGCCAGCCGGACTGGTGGGCCCCGGCTGGGGGCGCTTGGGTGGCAGGGGCCCGGCTCGCTCTGCAGTCCGAGCTCCAAGCCTTCTTCTGCCCTTGGTCGGGATCCCTGGGTGTCTGCAGCCCGGTGTCCAGGTCTGCCGCCGAGTTCTGGTCCTTCCCACACTGCAGGACGGGCTGGCCCCAGTTTGGGGTCACGGTGGAGGCAATGTCTGGTGAAAGTTGGACCTCTGCAGCCCAAGGGACCCTCTGCCTAGGGAGCCTGCCCTAGGTGCTGGGTGTGCTGGCGGGTGCGGTCAGTGGGCATCCTGGGTACCGTGCCGGAAACTTTGTAGCCCCGGGTCCGGGCACCCCTCAAGCAGGATCAGGTGCCCCTGTGCTGGGCTTGTCCTGCCATGTGGCCAGCAGGGACTAAGGGCGTGCCTCCCAGGGTGGTACCACTTGCCCACAGGGTCCCACACGCTTCCTGCTGTGGCTTTGGCCTGCCCAGGAAGGTGCTCCCTCCTTATCAGCTGCGGGTTCTTACAGACAAAGCTTCCCTGCCTGGTTAATGAACCGCTGGGCGCTCAGCGCAGGTGGATGTGAGGGCTTTTCAGCCCCGTGGCCCTTGGCCTGTGGGGCGTCCAGGCCTTGGCTGGGCGTCCGGCGGGTAGAGGAGGCTGCCCGAGTTTCCTGCAGGTCAGCTCTGCCCCTGCAGGGGAGGCCAGGCCGTGGCCGGCCCAGTGCTCCTGCCCAGGGCGGTGGTCTCCCGCCGGGGCACTCCTTCCCATGAAGGGCTCATTGCCTCTAGCCCGACCCCAGAAGGCTGTCCTCCTCAGCCAGAGCCGCACAAACCGAAGGTCACAGGCACCGAGCGATGGGCCCCTGTGCTTTGGGGGCTGTTTTGGGCCACAAGTCCTCGGTCCTTCCTGCTGCCTGCTCTTTTCTGGGATGTCCTTGTTTGCAAAACGCAGGCTCGTTATCACTTTTGTGCTTCTCGGAGGTCAGATGCGCGGCTGGTGGATGGAATTGTGTGACAGGCAGGAGATTAGGGAGGAACTGGCGAAAGGAGGGCAGGTGGCCTGTGGACCCTCCTCCTCTGCCCCTTGGGGACCCACAGTGCAAGGTCTTCCGAAGGTGCTGCTCTGGGAGTCTGTCTGTGGTACGGAAAGAAGTTCCTGTCTCCTGAGTTGCCTCTGTGTCTGTCGGGGAGCAGCAGTGCTTCCTGAGGGAGGGTTGTCGGGCCCCGCACAGGGGCCCAGCACTTGCCATGGGCAGGCGTGCGCATGCCCGGGTCACACAGGGCCCGAGAGGCGCAGGCGTCTGCGAGCAGCATTCGGGGAAGTCCAAGCCCTCTCGTGGCCTCGGGCCCTGCACGCCCTGCGCCAGCACTACCCAGTAGCTCTGCTGTCTGCTGGCAGTGACCTTCCAGCCAGCCTGGGTCTCACGGGTCGGGGAGGGGCAGCAGCCCCGCCCCCTTGGGCTCCGGAGCAGGGGGTCTGGAGGGAGAGGCTGGGAGGCGGCTCGGGTCGCCCCAGCTCCAGGCCAGCGGGAGGGTGGGAGCCACAGCCAGGACCATTGTGACTTGTTGCCTGGGGATGGAGCAGGAAAGAGCTGTTTAAACAGCCTTTTCCACCAATCTGGTTTTTCAGGAGCAAAGAATGGGGGACCCAGGGAGCCCTTTTGCACACTTCCCCTTTTGTGTGGAGATACAGGCCTCCCCGTGGCTAATCGGTCCTCCTCTGGCGGGCCTGTCTCCCAGCGGCCGGGAAGATAAATAGAGCTGTGAGCCCAGAGAGGCCAATTGTGCTCCTAATTGCAGCCCTGGCTTGTCCAAGCCCCTGTCAAAACAGGTCCTGCCCACCATGTGGCCAGCACTGGGAAAGTGTGGTGCAGTGTGGGGTCCAGGGGACGGGGCCTGGGCAGGACTGTCACCTGCTGCTGGACTCTGACGATGCTCTGAACCTTCTCCCGGAGGAGGGCAGCAGCCTTCTGCTCCCCCAAAGGGTGCACAGATGCCCATGCATCTGAGTTAGTGAAGGTGGGGCCAGTGGGAGCCTTAGGACGCCGCCTTCCGAGGCGGCCTCTTCAGTGGGGTGTGGAGGAGAAGCAGAGCCGGCGTGGAGGTGCAGGCCAGAGGCTGCGCTCTCCTTAATGCTCTGCGGTCCAACCACAGTGCAGGGTCACGGCTACAGCCAGAGCGCACAGGTTTCCACCGCCCTCTTCCAAAGACTTTTAAGCCCTTTCTCTCGAAGTCTGAGTCCTTTGCACCAGGACCCTGTGGCCCAGCTTCCCGCCTTCGATGCGGCCCCTCATGTGGCAGGAGGAGGCAGAGGAGCTCACGACAGAGAGCAGGCGCCTGGAAGCCACGCGGCCCGGGCAGGCTGTGGTGGCCCAGGCGGGGCGTCGGGGTTCAGGGCCCGGGGAGGCAGAGGGCCAGGAGCATCCTGGCAGTCATTGGTGCTGTGGGTTTGAGGTTTAACTCCTGTGCAGGCCCTTTTGAAGGTAGGGAGTAAGTTCCCTGGGCCAAGCACGGAATTAAAAAGCCTTTTCAGTGGGTTAATATCGAGAGCTTGTGAGAGAGATTAGCGTCTGCATCCAGCAGCCTGAGCAGGGTGCCTGCGCCCTCCTTCTGGGGAGTAAACAGGACCCAGCATTCATGTATTTAGCGAAGCTCGCTGTTTGGAAATGAAGCGTCCACTCTACAAGCCCACAGGGCTGCGTGAGCCGGGCCACGCTTAACCCCGAGCAGGCGTCTGGTCGGTGCCGATTGAGGTCCTGTGCAGTGCCCGTTAACTGGTGCCACCTTGCAGGATTAGCAGCCAACGCCAAACCGTTGAATACTTGTTACATTGATTGGTTTGCTTTGAAAGTACAGACAAAGGACTTTGGTGACATTGTGGAGTCCCTGGCCCTCAGAGCCCTTAGACAGCTGAGTGCAGAAAGGAGCATCGTTCCTGTTCTAAACATGGGTGCATCTTCCGGAGCCGGGGCTGGCAGCGGGCAGGGCCTCATGAGGGCACATCCTGGGCTGGGTACAAGCTCAGGGACCCCCGGAGCCTGTCCGAAGCAGCCTCGAGGGTCTTGGTAGGGGGCTGAGGCTGGGCCCAGTCTGCTCTAGAGCCCATGATGGCAGAGGAGAGGAGAGGTGGCTCCAGGCCCGAGCCTTCAAGGAAGAGGAGATCCCAGCAGCCCTGACTGCTACTCAACCGGCAGGCCCAAGTTGGACCCGGCGCCCTCTTCCTGCCTAGGCCTGGCCCTGGTGGGCTCTGGGCCGCCTGTGGAAGGGTCTCAGCTTTGCCCAGGGCCTCCAGCCACTGCCCACAGGGTCCTTCTGAGGATAGAGACTCCTCTCCCTGTCTCATTGCCAGGTTGGACAGGGTGCGGTGCCCTGGCATGGTTGCTCCCTGACTGCAGACCATATGGCAAGGCCAGAGACAAGAGAGTGGCCACCGAGGAGGGGTGGCATTGGAAAGGCGTTAAAAATAACCGGTTCCTTTATCATCATTTACTATCGCTTCTTGTGTGACACAGAATCTAAATAAAATCCACACTCACTGTAATGGGATTCTCATCGGCTGAGTGTCTGACAACTGAGCAAGTTAGAGCGTAAGGGGGTCGGCAGTGGAGGTGACGGTCACGTCGACAGCTCAGTGCAGCCTCGCTGGAGGCAGGGCTGAGTCCCCAGCTCAGGCCATGCACTTCCGGGGTCGGATCGGTCTGTCCATGGGGGGGAGGCGAGACCCAGGCTCCTCCGTCCCGTCTTGCTCCCCCCCCCCCGGGGCTGGTGTCTGAAGAGCTCACAGGATGCCAGCCCCTCGCTCGGGCGCAGGACGCTGTGGCTCCTCCGGGTCCTCGCGCTGGAGAGGGCAGAACAGGAGGCCGTGTCCCAGCTCTGGAGCAGTGGCCACTTGGCTCAGCCCCACAGTCCTGGGCCGGGAGGGGCGTCGGGGCAGCTGGTCGCCAAGTGGTCGGTCGCGGACTTCTTTCCACATGTGCATTTGTGTGTGCACATGCATCGTAGTGTGTGTAATTACTGGTAGGCATTTATTCAGTTGTGTGTAATCTACCTAAGCATATAAAATTTATGAGCAAGTATTATGAACTTGATTTAAAATGCAGCTGCTTAATGAGTGAGCGGAGACGCACCTGAGGGTGTGTGTGTGGCGAGGCTGCCCCTCCGTCCCGTGGGCACACCCCTGAGTCCTGGGGCGGAGGCGGCACGGACAGGCTGTTTGGGCTGAGCCCAGGCAGGGCGTCAGGGCAGCCGTGAGCATGCGAGGCACCGTGACGGCACTGGCGTCGGCCTTGTTTGGCCAGCGGATTTGGGCACTCGGGCACGTTCAGCTTCATGCTGGGCACTGGGCTGCTAGGCGCTAAGTGGGCCCAGGTGCTCGGTCTCTTCTGTCTACCTGGGCACAGCCTGCCACCGAACCTCCCTCCCAGGGCCCACAGGGCACCACACCTACACACACTATTCATGCGTCACACGCACTGCACACACATGCACCTGCACAGCACACTCACCACGTTTATACACACCACACACACACACACCACGTCGTGAGCTGTGATTGTTAAAATCACAGGGAATGTGGAAAGAGTCCAGTTGTTCTGTGCACTTGTACCAGTTCTCCCGGGCACGTGTGCAAGGGCACATTTCCGCGGTCCCCCGCGACCCTCCCAGCCGCTCGCCAGAGACCTTCTGGAGCCTTCTTTCTTGGTGTCTCCCTGGCTGCCTCGATGTCTCGGGTGGATTAAAAATGTTGGTGGCAGTTTCTGCCAAATAGAAACACGATTCCGAGGCCTCACCCACCTTACTCACCAGGTCAGTTTTCGGGTGACTTCTGGCTCTTCTCCAAAGTCAGAGGACCAGAGAGACCCATGTGGCACCTTAGTTCAGGCCGCTGAGGTCTCTGGGAAGGCACAGCTGACACACTCAGGACAGAGGGCTCCAGGGCCACCCCAGGGCGCGGCCGGGCTGGCGGGAGGAGGGTCCCACGAGGGGTCACCGGAGGGGGATCCGTGGCTGTGTGTCTTGTGCCGTAGTACATTTCTAGAAAATCATTCAGCACCCACTGCATGTGTGACCGCCCTTCATACATGGCACACAGGCACAGACACCACACACGGTACACACCCCACACAGACCTCGTGGCACACCGCACCTACAGACGTCGTACACTCCACACATACATCACATGTACTGCATAAACACACCTGCCACACACACACAGCCTCGACAGAGAGGCATACATCCACGCCACAGTTACATACTACATTTGTATAGACCCCACAAAGCATAAATCTACATGTCGCACAGCACATACATGCACACCGCACACATTCCACATGCACACCAACAAACACCACACACACACACCACCTTTACGTGTATACTGCACTTAACACAGTGCACACACAGTAACACAGCATACATCTCATAGACGCAGCTCGCACACCTGGTGCTTAGGGTTACATGCTGTGTGCTACATACACATACACTGTAGTGCCTGACCACCAGGCATACTACACGTAAGTAGAAACATGTATACATACTACTTACACACATACCACAAATGTACCACATACATATACTGCACACCACACTCACATGCGAACATGTGCCATGCTCCCCACGTCACAGGCACACCACGTCACACACCACACCCTGTGGCCCAGCCCTTCTGTCCTGCCGGAGGGAGGTGCGGGGTGACCACGGCAGCCCCGTCCACTGCTCCAGGGCCTGGCCTGCTCCTGTTACCCCGTGGGCTGAGCCTTCCAGAAGATCCGCCAGTCCTGCCCGCAGGATGGTGTGCAGCCAGGGCGGGTGGTGTGCGTGTGTGTGTGGTACACATTCATGAGTGATGTCTGCAGGTGTTGTGTGCGTGGTGTGTCCAGAGCAAGGTCACCGCTGTTCCTACAGGCGGCCGAGTGTTGCCTGCAGAGGGCAAAGGCCAGCTGCCCTGAGGCTGGGACGCAGGCTGGCTGAAGTGGAGGCTTGGTGGCCCGGAAGCACGGGCAGGTGGACTCAACCCAGTGGCTGGGCCTGCCCCACCTGCCCTGCCCCCTCCCGTCCTGTCCAGGCATGAGAGAGGTGCACCAGTCAGGAGGGGACCCTGGTGGCCTCATAGGGCGCAGGAGGAGCTCAGCCGCAGCCACTGGGGCGGCCTTGTTAGGGGCAGGGCCCGCAGCTGCCCTGTCCACCTTACATTCCGATGCCCAGCTTGGGCTTCCGGGGCTGCTCCCCTGCAACCATCAGCAGTATCGCCACCCCCCCCCCCCACCCCGCCAAGGAGTAGGGACCTGGGGCGGGGTCTCGGGTCGGGGAAGGCCCGCCCACCTTCCTTTCCTGTGAGCGCAGATTGGCTGGTTTGCGTCACGTGCTCTCCCTGCCGGGAGGGGGTGCTTCTGGGACCGCCTGGCCTCCAGAACCTCCTCGGTGCCGAGGAGCTTTGCAGAAAGCGTGATTCTTTGGGCCCAGCGGGAAGGAAACGTCAGTCAGATACACCCCGGCCTAGGTCGCCTCAGGAAGCAGCCAGGCCTGGAGCTCAGGGCCTGTTCCCAGAGGAGGTGGCACTGAGAGCGTGGGCGCTGCTGCC
>PVIC010036525.1:0-18508 GCA_004025085.1 Thryonomys swinderianus
GGGCGTGGAGACTCACGCCTACCAACAATCAACACCGCATACCACAATGCCGGGTGTGGTGGCTCTCGCCTGTAATCCCAGCACTCGGGAGGCAGAGACAGGAGGATTGCTGAGTTCGCGGCGGCTTGCCTGGGCTCCATAGTGAGCTGAGGGCCAGCCTGAACTACAAAGCGAGACCCTGTCTCAAAAAAAAAAAAAAAAGAATCAGCAACATCAAGCTTTAGAATCTCCCTCCCTCCCTCCCTCCCTCTCCCTTCCCTCCCTTTCTCCTTTCTTTCTGTCTGTCTTTTTTTATGCCAGGAATTGAACTCAGGACCTTGTGCTTGCCAGGCAGGCACAGTGCCATGAGTTACACCCCCAGCCCAAGGTTTGGGATACCTCTGTGACTCACTGGTAATGGAGCACCTTGAATTTACTACTTTGGGCACATTTACTATTTGCCCTAATGTCACTTTAAATATTGAACTTTGGTAAGAATGAATGTGACTCCACCACTGATGAAAACTTTCTTTCTTATCTTAAAATTAAAAAAAAAAAGATCTGAGTATAACTGAACCACAAAGTTGATAGGAATCTTTAAGAGAAATGAATCACAGATCTTCCTTTCAGAAATCTATTTTTTCTTTTATTGAGGGCTTACTGGAATGGAACAGAGAACATTCTGACATTCTTTTAAAATTAAAGACAGCGAATATTGGGGAGGAAGCCCATCCCATTTAAACTCTTCTGACTCTGTGAGCAGAACTGTCATGACTATTCACAGTGACAAATTACTGTTTGAACTATTTTTCCTGGAATACACAAATATGTTTTACACAAATATGTTTTAGAAATACACAAGTATAGGCTGACATCTTGATAATTCTAACACTACAGCCACAGAGAAAGTGGCCAGTATTGTCCCTGATAGGCAACACAGTATCGAAACAACTTTACTTGGCATTCAGAGATGGTAATTGCTAGGCTGTAGGTAAGCAAAAAAGAAATGTGTTCTTTTCTTTCTTTTTTTTTTTTTTTTCTTTTTGAGACAGGGTCTCGCTTTGTAGTTCAGGCTGGCCCTGAGCTCACTATGGTGCCCAGGCAAGCCGCCGTGAACTCAGCAATCCTCCTGTCTCTGCCTCCCGAGTGCTGGGATTACAGGCGTGAGCCACCACGTCCGGCATAGATAAATGTGTTATTTTCTAAATATTAATTTTAATATACACAAAGCTAGTATTTCTGCATGATTAATCAAATGTTCACTATCATGAAGAGACTTAGGATATTTGTTTGATGATCTTTGGGGTGTATTTCTATTCTCCATCCCACAGAAGTTTCTTCCAGTTAATTATATAAAAGTAGACAAAATGTTCCAGTAGTACGTGAACTGACATCCAACTACAAACAGGAAACACATGCTGCAGTGTGAGTTAGGGAAGGCGCTTGGTGGAGGGTCAGGTGGGGACGGCCTCCAGCCGGAGCAGCTAGCTGTGAGCACAGGGAGAGGCTTGTGCCTCCCAGAGCCCCCACTGCAGTAGGTCCTGAGCTTCTCTGTGTCTCAGTTTGCTCATCGACAAAATGAAAAGCAACAGAGCAGCCTCAGGTGTTAGAGGTCTCCAAACTTCACAGACTTAAAGATTAAAAGGATCTATTTAGCACAATAGGAGACATATAATTGCCTGCACCCTTAGTTTACAATTTAGGCTTATTTTTGAGAAATTCTAAATTGTTGAAGGTTTGTTTAAACAGTGGTATCCATTACACTGTTATTTTTAACTACATAATCTGTTATATTGAGGGTTCTGCTTTCTCTACTTCCCCAACTCTGTGGCATTTACATTCTTGATATCATGAGGGTAAACAAATATACAACTGGGGATTGTCAGCAGTGTAAGTATATCATTCAGTCAATGCAAAATGCAAACAAATTCAACATGCTAGTAATACACTTATGTACCATCATTGTCACATATATTAATAGTTCGTTGCAGTTTTTCAATGATCCCTTATGGTGGGAAGGCCAGGTGTTACATTATGTTCTTCAGATAAGAAGTGAGATTCAGGGAATAGAGCTAGTAAGTCTTAGCTAATAAGGTGAGTCAAAATTTGAGCACATCTTGTTTTCTGATTATGATAATTTCATTTGCTCAAGTATACCCCACTTAAAGTTCTCAGAAAAATATATTAAACCTAAAAGCAATCAGACTTCAAAAAAATAGACATTCACTTTTTTCAACTGGTTTGATTGACCTTTTTATTTTTGTTTTAATTGTCACATATAATTTGTTCATATTATTAATAAAAATAAAAATGATGAGACAATGGATTAAGCATTATGAAACAAATATGGCATTGAGTCTTATGGAATATTTGAATGAATTTCTATTGCAATTCTGATTATCCTTGAAGAAAATTAGTCCACAAAGAACAAATTCCTAGGGATGGAGCCAAAATTCCCCTAGGCAATTTCAATGAGCAAGGAGGTTTGAGAATTACTTCAACACTTCTCCTACTGTTGGGATGTAATAAAATTGTTTCCAGGCTTCCCACCCCTGTTTAGGGCTCAGCATGTCTCAGGTTCCCATGAGTTTTGGTTAGAAAGAAACCAATTTTCTTATAACCTTTGTGCAGGACCTATTGAGCAAACTCATCAACTCTCAATTTACTACTTCAGGTCCTTACAATGAAGAACACCAATTTTCAGAAAATAAAGAAATTCTTCAATGGGTATAATCACAGCACTATTCTATCTCACCTCCTATTCTTTCTAGGAAATGCAGGTAATAAAAAGAAAGTGGGCCTTTTAAAATTTTTTAATTACCATTATGTTAAACAATGTATTTAAGTGGGTGGGGGGTTGTGGGGTGGGTAAGGGAATGGGAAGAAATGAGAATTAAATTGTATCATATACTGGTACAGATTCCCAATATTGAGCGTGATAAACAATGTACCAATAAAGATTAATTTTTTTAAAAAAAGAAAGTAGGCCTTTTGCATGGAGTGATGGGAATGGAAATCTCAATTATACTACTCACGCATAGCCTGTTCAGGCAGGGGATTCACTCTACTGGATTTCAGTTTTTCTAGATACAACATGCATATAAAATTCCCAGCTAGAGAATTGACTTGGTTAACTTTTTAAAAACATATATGGAAATTACCTCATACACAGTAAATCTGAGCTGCATCCTTTAAAGAATCCTGCATACTGAAACACTAGCTTTCATGCTGAGTTGCTAGGAGCACAGAGCTGGGTGGCCACTCCTGGGAGGCTGGGTAGGCATAAGGAAAAGACCTCCATGGAGAGGAATCTAGACCTAGAAAATCAGATTCCAATTGAGATATCACACAAAGAAAAGACTCTAGTGAAGGGGGGAAAAAAACCTCCAAGTCCTTGACTTAAGACTATTATGGCCACCAGTTGTGCTTTTTCTTTAATATGTATAGAGTTCACTATAAAAACATGATTTTCTTATACCATTAGCTATAGTATCAGCTTTAGCATTTGTTTTCACTATTTCAAAAAGTAGTTTCATATTCTGATTTGGACAACATTCAAGGTGAATTTCAAGAAATAATATTTAGTAAGTTTTGCAGAGTAGTGAACAAAATCAGATGATTAATTATGTATCACCTCTGATTAAACCAAAGTGCCAAACACTGAGGTGGCAAGGAGGAGCTTCATATTTTACATATAGATAAAGTACATATTAAATGTAGGATTATAAAGGATTTAAAGGGAGTAATGGAAATAATTCCACAACACACAGAACAATTGAGAAAGTCGGTTCTATGAGATAACCTCATAGAACATGTCATCTTTCCCTCATTTCAACTATAAGAGCTAAATGTGGTCAAGAGTAGGTGGGAGAGTCTATCAATGTTGGGGTTTTTAGTTGCTCATTGTTACCAGAAGAGCAAAAAAACCCCATGATCAATTGATGTTTTTGTCTGTTTGTTTATTTGTTTGTTTGTTTTTTTGTTTTTGAGACAGGGTCTCGCTTTGTAGTTCAGGCTGGCTCTGAGCTCACTATGTAGCCCAGGCAAGCCTCGAACTAAGCAATCTGCCTGTCTCTGCCTCCCAAGTGCTGGCATTACAGGCGTGAGCCACCACGCCTGGCTCAATTGATGTTTTTAATTTTAAAATGTAATCATATTACTATAAACATAGTTACTCATCATATCCATCCAAATTTCTGGAAAATATTAAGATTTATTGTCAAAGTAATGAGAACAAAGGAAGTTGTATCCTGGCATATGTTGTGTTGGAGATTTCTGTTGCTTTTGGATTTTTTTTCTTTTGCAATAATGGCTGCAACTGAACCTTATTATTATATTCCTTTCCTCATACAGATATGTCAGTGCTCTATGTTACCAGGTAGAGCTCATCCATGAATTCGTAATGGCAGACCTACAGTAGCTCTCTTCCTTGGTAGACAGATCATTAAAGTCTTTTGAAGTCCATTTTGGCACACAGCTCAAGATGGCTATAAGAGGGGCCGGAGGGTTAGCTCAGTGGTTCCGGCGCCTGCCTCGCAAGCGCAAGGACCTGAGTTTGATCCCCGGTAACCACATATAATGCTGGGCGTGGAGACTCATGCCCACCAACAATCAACACCGCATACCACAATGCCGGACGTGGTGGCTCACGCCTGTCATCCCAGCACTCGGGAGGCAGAGACAGGAGGATTGCTGAGTTCACGGTGGCTTGCCTGGGCACCATAGTGAGCTCAGGGCCAGCCTGAACTACAAAGCGAGACTCTGTCTCAAAAAGCAAAAAAAAAAAAAAAAAAAATGATGGCTATAAGACTAAAAGTTCATGAAACAAGCCACTTAGGCAGAGGCAAGAAACAGCTAATCAAAATGCCAAAGAAAAGCATTGATGATTAAATTTACTTGGTATTTTGTGGACTCCACAACCAGGTTCCTGCAATTCTACATGCATCATCTGAACTCACAGCTGGGAAACATGTACTGTTTAATCATCTCTTGCAAAGAGAATTTTCAATAAAGTTAAGAAGAAAGTCTGATGCCCCTGGCAGCACTGACTCTCTCGTTCTACTTGCTTCCTAGAGGCAAATCTGTGCAATACTGGCATATGAGTCTACTTCCCAAAATTGTAACAATTTTGTATGAGGAATAAACACTGGTAAGCAACAACCAGTTAGTAGTTTTGATTTTTTAAAAATAAAATTGTGTGAACATATATTTCTGTTACTTTCAAGTTAGTCGGGCAGTCTCTTGGAAAACTAATGAGGCTACTCCCTTAATTAAAAACAAAAACAAAATTATTGGTACAAATTCCCCAATGTTTTGTGTGATTGTGAGCTGTGTATATAATGTACCAATAAAGTTTACTGAATAATGGAAAAAAATAAAAAAGATAAAGAAAATTCAGTTCTCTGAAAACCATAATTCCCTTGAAGTGCTTATGGCACTTGCTGTGGGGTAATCTGCTGCCCAGTCTGTGGACAGAAGACTTGGTTATCTACCTTGAGGAGATCATAGGTTATAATGTCATGAGAAATAGTACCAGGGATAAAATGTGAAATATTATTCTCCCAACCCGTTAACTGTATTATATCCCAAGTTCTTGTTCTCTAGGAATTAAAAATGAGTCCTAGGAACAATGGAGGTTAAGAGTAGAAAGATATTTATCAATAGGAAGCCTCTGAGGGATAGGAGAGGTCTTAAGTGGGTGGCTAGGGACCCTGCTTTACAGAGAAGTTTCAGGGTCTTTAAGGGCAAGGGTCACAGCCATGAGCATCCAATAAGCTTACAAGGATAGTCACCTTAGTAATGGTCCATTTGGGAAATAAGTTGAATAATAAGTATAATAAGTCAAAAGAACAAAGATTCTCCTAGGAACTGGTGGGTCAAGAGATCTCTCGCCACTCACTGGGATGGTTGATATATATCAGGACCACATTAGGCCCCATGTTTGTTCTTTGAGGTAGTATGTAGGTGTAGTCATCTTGCCTTTATTCTGAAATCTGATTTCCAGCTGATGTGCCTCTAGTGCAGCTGTGGTGTGTTTTCACCTTTGTCCTAGTCCTTGAGGACCTAGCCTTATCTAATTGCCTATAACATTTATACCTAGCTCGTCTATATATAATAACAGTCATATCAACGAATGATGTCAGGATGGTGTGGTGTCTTGAATTTGCGAACAGTGCCGGAGACATAGAAGAAGGGCAGGTTCATTCTGGGGAATAAGTGACGCATCACAGAAGAGGAGGACATAGCTGTTTACTGAAGAATGAAAGAGGACATGAAGAGGAGGGAAATAAGGGGAATGATTTAGTCTTTAGGTGGAGAGAGAGGAGTGGAGGCACCCAGAGCAGAAGGCCACACTGCTCACATGCAAAAATATATCAGAACTCCAGGGGAGTGAAATTTGAACCTTCAAAGGGCAAGAACTAAAGTCCCAAGCAGGAGAGAAGCAGGGTCAAATGCAACCTGTAATTTTAGATTTTTTAAGGAATCCCCACACAGATCACCACAGTGGTCATACCAGTCTACATTCCCACTGACAGTGGAGAAGGGTTCCTTTCTCCCCACAACCTTGCCAACATTTGTTGTTGGTTAATTTCGAGATAGCAGCCATTCTGCATCGAGTGAGATGAAATCTCAGTGTTGTTTTCATCTGCATCTCTTGAATGACCAGTGACATTGAGCATTTCTTCATATGCTTCTTAGCTGCTATGACTTCTTCCTCTGAAAATTATCTGTTAATTGCAGATGTTCATTTTTGAATTGGGTCTTTAAGGGATATACATGAAATAATTAAAAGGTTCATATCACAGAGACATATGTACACCCATGTTTCTAGCAGCTTAATCTTGGAAATCATCTAAATGCCTATGAACTCTAGACTGGATAAAGTTGTGGGGTTTTTCTTATAAAATGGATTATTACTCTGCCAGAAATAATGATAAGTTTGAGTCATTTATGCTCACGTGGATTTACCTTGAGGACCTACTCATAAGTGAAATAAATGGGTCACAAATATGTAAATACAATATCTTTTCTCTGGTATGAGAAACTGAAGATGTAAATGAGTTCTAGAATATATAATAAATATTGTGAAGTAGAAAATATTCAAAGGAAAGTGGAAGTAGGGTAAGTAACAAGGGGAAAGAAAAATGTGATGGTAAAAAAAGGGAAACAAAGCTTATGTATATAGAGGGTGGGTAGTTGAAGGGTAGGTAGAGGAATGGGAAAAATGAGAATTAAGTTGTGTCATACAGTGGTACAAATTTTCAATGTTGGGTGTGAATATGATGTGTATATAAAATGTACCAATAAAGATTAAAAAAAAAGAGTCTCAAGTCCCAGAGGTGGGGAGGAGTGACTCACTCAGCAGCACCTGAGAATCCTAGATTTTACAAATATGTCAACTGTACTCTGAATTTTTAGACTTGATTCACAATTTGAAAGTAACAAATAATGAAAGTAAAGACAAGTAAAGAAAAGCATTTCTTAAATATGTTTACTTCTTTACATGATTACACGTTAATGCCACAAGGAATTTTTTTTTTAAAAATCAGTTTCACTTATTGATATCTAGAACCTTTTTATTACGTGAACTCCTATTATTCTTTCAAAATTTATATTTTAATTTTTAGGTTCTTGTACTGCACCTAGTATCAGTATTGTGAGTTAGTTTTCTATCCTTGACTCATCTGATTTAACATATATTCAGAGAGTATGAAAAGAGGATTATCTGGCTTTTTAAAACTGTATCTAAAATAAGGGGAAAAGTTTCTGAGTTAGGACTTGAAAGATAATCCTCTAAGCAAATTCAATATGTTCCCAACTATGTGGACTCAATGATTCCATTCATTTCAAAGGCTTTTGGAATTTTTTGTTCAATTTTTAATGGTAGGATATATTCCAGATAAATGTGACTAGCAGGCCCGTAAGTACTGGACAAGGAAAGGACGGTCTTCTGTGCTACATTTAGTGATTTGATGGCCGCTCCTTGGAAAGACCTGTTGACATGAATTTTCATTTATTAGGATGTTTGCATATTCTGTGCTTGCTCAGTGCAGAGAAAGATCTCCGTGGATGCACGGAGTGAGACCCTTGACCCTGGCAAGTAAACTTGTTAACAAGCAAGGTGGAAGAGAAAGGAAAGAACGCAGAGGGAGGACGCAGACTGTAGTTAGCGCTTGTTTTGAGAGGAGCCCTCCTAACGGGGGTGAGCTCTGCCTATGGTCACAGTTCAGAGATAAGAAAAGATACCTGACACATGCACTGAAGGGACACAGACTTCTCAGCGATGCACACAAAAAGCCATGTCTGGAGCCGGAGATTTAGCTCAGTGGTTCCGGTGCCTGCCTTGCAAGCGCAAGCTCTTGGGTTCGATTCCCAGTAACCACATACATTGCTGGCCATGGTGACTCATGCCCACCATTAATTAATACCACATACCACAGTGCCAGGCCTGATGGCTCACGCCTGTAATCCCAGCACTCGGGAGGCAGAGACAGGAGGATTGCTGAGTTCGAGGCTTGCCTGGGCTACATAGTGAGCTCAGGGCCAGCCTGAACTACAAAGCGAGATCCTGTCTCAAAAAAAAAAAAAAAAAAAAAGCCACGTCTAGAGTGATGTTAGGCTTCTAGAAGTGTCTCTTCCATATGCTGTCTTAATCTCCCAGTAAGACTTTATTTATTCTATTGACTAGGGTGATTCACTCATCTTTTAAAAATTCTGTAAATATAGGAAAATACTGAAACTAACACAAGAACATGTATACAGTCCCTCAGAATTAATACACATCCCAGTTATCCTATTAGTCTCAAAGTTTATTTTTTTAAAACAAACATTGCTGATGCAGTTTAATTTGTCTTTAAATTCCTTCATAGTCTCAATTTTGAGACTAAGTTTAATGCTAATAAGGCAATTTGGAGTTTGAGAAGAGAACTGGAAAAAATGAATAGATACGATTATTTTCATCCTAACTTCTGGTTTATGTTAGATGTGGGTAAAGAGAAATATTACCAATCTCATTTACTATAGGTTTGTTGATTTCATCATGTAATATTTCCCTAAGTGTCTCATTAGACCTTCATTAACTCTGTTTGATGAACAGCAGTCTATTTTTTTTGGCACAGTCTTTATGGTTAAAGTGTTTCTAAGACTGTATTTAATTGATTTTCATAGTTTTAATACCTGACAAGGGAGGGCCTAGACTAAGCAACCACAAGAAAATTAAAAGGATTAAGATATTTAAGCTGCTGTTCTTTTCCACTTAGAAAACACAGAACACCAGATGTCAATATTTTAGAAACACAGTTTGCCTGTACAAATCACTTTTCCCACATACTTTCCTGGAACCATAAGGTAGGATTGGTGCAGGTAGGTTTCCCAGGAAGCACTGCGGAAGGTTGGGTGCAGGGGATACTGGGAAAAGCCCTGGTGCCTCCTGGTGGTGTCTGGGGCAAGGAGAGCTTCCTGGTACAAATTCCCCAGTGTTATGTGTAATTGTGAGATGTATATAAATTGTACCAGTAAAGAATTCAATTTAAAAAAAGAAGTGTTTCATATGGAGTGTGTTCAGCTGCTGGGCAATAGGGAAAGAGGAGTCCTCTTTCCCTGGGAGGAAGTAATAAATTTGAGAGATTAAATACACAGACAGAGGACACTTACAGAACAATTAATTGCCTTTTTGTGCATAAGGAAGAGCATAGGCTTAGATGGAGTCGACAGTCGGTGCAGAAACATCCTAGCACACAAGTATCATTCCTATGTTTACAAGGTCAGAAAGGAAGTCTTCCACCTGAGAAGTCAGCTCTGTGGTACACACACACACACACACACACACACACACACACCACATTGTTCATCGTATCTCTCAGGTGAAGGTGGCATCCTCTACAACTGCAATGGTGACACCCTTTTAGAGCTTTTAATGCTCCAAACAGCCCACTGCAGTTTATGTGCCATAGTTTTGCCACTCTTGTTCTACATAATGCCCTAGGATGGCAACCATTCTTGGTCTAAAAAGAAAGCAAATACATTTCATGCTAATTCAACAGATCTGTAGCATTTTATAAACACAGTACTGAAGCTGATTTACTTATTGACTGATTTGTTAGACAATATTTGATTAAAATGTCTGATACGAGTAGTATAAGCAAGACTCAGGCTAGACTGGGTTTTGTTTTGAAAGTTCCTAAAGGTTCCAGTTTCACAGAAAAAGTGACCCACTAAGTACCCATTTCTAGAAAAAAAGTTACAAATGAGGAACAGTCTAGACTAAACCTACATGCCTAACAAAATTGAGTTTCAATGGACCTAACTCTGTGTCAGTGTTTTTCTAAGAAGTGAGTCTTTACAGAGTTGTGGGCTTCAGAAGTGATGCAGACGTATGGAGGCAGGAGAGAGAAAGCCTCAGAGCCTCAGGTGTCCAAGGCCTTGTGACACAGCAAACAAGCTGGACTATGCGGGGAGAAGGGGTGGATTAGTTTATGCCTTTTGAGCTCCAGGTTGGCTTTTTATAGATTAAGGATTTTGGGGTACAATTTAAGGATGAAGCTTCAATTAATATCTGTGTTTTGATTTGATATTTTTTCACTTGCCACTGGCAGTTTTTACAGTATTTCTTCACTTTTTTCTCTTGACTTTTAATTTTGGTCTAAATAATAACAATAATACAATGTATCTAATGGGAGAGAAGTGTATTCTGCCTTGTCATGCTGACACATCGACTATCCTATTTTCTGTTCTCCAGTTTATCCATACATAAACATCACTGTAATCAAAGCAGGGATGCTTTTGTGCTCTGGTCTTTCTCACAGACATTGTATTATGTTTTATGATTCTTAATGCTTTCCTTCTTACCACTCTAAAAATCAAAAGTGTGAGAGAAACCATGGCCTTCTCGACTCCTTTTTGTCTGCCCAGATTTGTAAACTTCTGACCTGGGCACCATGCAGAGCTGTGTTGGGTGTGCGGGGTCTATGGCTGTGTCTCTCTGGGGTATCTTCTCTAGTTACAGGAGGGTAACTCTGTTCTCCCAGAAGTGTGAGGAAGCTCTCTGTTTACAGACACTTCTTTCAGCTGCTTGTCTTTTGAATGAGCTATATAGGTTAGCAAAAGAAAGTTTTTCAGAGATGTTTTTCAAAAGAGCATTTGCATTCCTATCAGAAAAATTCTTGAAAATAGAACCTCCTAGAAAACCTCTTTAAAAATAATAATGCTATACAGCATACATTTTGAAGAATGATACTTTTTACTTCATAGAGGTTTCTCACTATTTTAAACTTCCTGACAACCCTAGGATTCTGGTGTTCTCATGCTTGTCTTACAATGAGAAAGGCTCAGAGATATTTAAAAAATTGTCCCAGGTCCCAGAATTCAAAAGAAAGTGTTAGGGAAAATATTTAACCTTGTAATGTGGAAATATGTGCTCTTATAAGAATTTTCCTATACTTACAGATTGCATTTTGGTATAAAGAGCAGAATGCTTTGAAGAGAAGCCGGGAGGCATCCTTTCAAACTTGATGACTTGGGTGCTTTGCAGTGGAAGTGTCATCAATGGGGATAATCTGTGGGGTGGCTCTGAGTGACCCTCAGTGGCTAGCGGCACTTAACCCCTGGATTTTCTGAGGTGTAGGTATGGATTTGAAATCTTGGTGACTGCTAGTTACCCAAGTGTTCATGCTTGGTGGAGGTTAAGTAAATGCTCAGAAAGAGAGCACGATAGTTCTATGTTCTACACACACATATGTAGGAGGAGGGTAGAGAGTGCAGGAGTTCTACTATAAGATTCCTCGAGGATTGTATGCTTAAATTTTAATATAATCAATATCCAGTGGGTCATGACATTTCATAAACATATTTTACATTTATGAATTTGAATAAAGTTTTAATATTGGACTATTTCTATGTTTATCCAAATATTTCTTAACATCTATATTTAAAAAAATACTCTGCTGGTACTATTAGTTAAATCTTTGTAACATTAGCACTAGTACTAATAGTGGAAGACTTTTTTTTCCAGGATCCTTTGGAAACAGCATCCAGTTCTTTAACTGAGAAGTTTACAGATACCTTAGCTAACCAACCTTTCAAAGTATGTCTGAGAAATACTATTCTGCTCCACGGATTTAGTAAGTCTGTCAAAAACATTAAATGAACACAATAACCACATTCTATTTTGAGTCAAGAATTAGTTTGGGGAAACTTGATCTTGTGCTCTCAACACAATGCTATAATTTCAGGGTGTAGAAATATGATAGGAAGATGATACCTTACATGCCAAAGTGGGTCATTTCAAAATGAAACAGTGCATTTTAACAAAGAAAAAAAACCAGAAGTAGTCTATTTTATGTCATTCAGAGTATTCATATTTTAGAATGAGGAAAGTATATTACAAACTAGAAAATTAGATATAAAACATGTATCTATGTGCACAATATATGGTATGAACCCTGCTTCTGACTACCAATAGTAATATAAGTAGAAAAGTAATATAAATATGAAATATGAATATATAAACTTAAATCTATTGATTCACTGTAAATTTAATGCTGAATTTTCAGAAAAATGACTTTTCTGCATAGTGACTAGTTTATGGCTAACAATGAAAACTAAGGAGAGAAGAAACAGTCTATAACAAATTCTTGTCCTATTGTTCTGTATATCCATGACTAAGCTCTTATATTTGAATGGCCTTCCTTAGAATTATTAGTTCCTACTTATATTCAAACTCAATAAGATTGAGGATGTCTATGTTTGGTCTGTTTTAAATGCATTTTACTACTTTCTACCTATAGAGGATTTAATAACTCTGGAAAACATGATTTTGCCTAATGGAAGATTTACCAACTCCATCTTCAGGACTATAATTAGATGTTATTTGAAACAAATTCATCAAGAACTTAAATCCAGACTATTTGTAAATAATTAGTGAGTAGGAATTAACCATATAGCAAGTCTAATTCAATATAAGAAAATGTTCACTACAGAATTATTGATGGCACAGTAATTTAAGGTGGCTGTGGAATTAATGAAAGGCAATAAATATGGCACCAGAGTACAGCAATGACGGAAAGATTGGCTAATGTGCTGAAAGGATATGTGCTTTCACTTTTCTTGGATAAACACCCAGAGATGGTCAGGACAAGTCACATGGCAAGAATACACTTAACTTTTTTTTTTTTTTTTTTTTTTTGCTTTTTTGGAGATAGGGTCTCGCTTTGTAGTTCAGGCTGGCCCTGAGCTCACTATGGTGCCCAGGCAAGCCGCCGCGAACTCAGCAATCCTCCTGTCCCTGCCTCCCGAGTGCTGGGATTACAGGCATGAGCCACCACGCCCAGCATTATATGTGGTTACCGGGGATCGAACTCAGGTCCTTGTGCTTGCAAGGCAGGCGCCAGAACCACTGAGCTAACCCTCCGGCCCCACTTAACTTTTTAGAAACTATTTATCAAATGATTTTCTAAAGTGATTGTACCATTTTATATTCTGACCTAATTTTGTAAGAATTGCAGCTCCTCTTCGTTCTTCTCAGCATTCTGAAAGTTAGCCATTTTAGTCAGGAATAGTGTTATGGGATCTTCCACATAGAGAAAAGGGACACCACGTAAGGCCTTTTTCCCCAGGAAGTAGCTTTATTCCCATCTGCATTGACTCAGCACTTTGGCACGCAAAGGCTGAGAACTGAGTATGACTTAGTTGTGCCCTTGCATACAATTGTACAGTTTGTGTGTCTTTGTCTTCCTTCTGTGGCCATACACTAACATTTTACAGTCCATTTGGGTATATATTAACGTTCTGCAGGCAGGTTGGTTGTGCTTCATGCTACACACAGTTACATAAGAAACCCCACATGCTCACACAGAGGCTGGTATCTCTGTATTGTAAAGTTTCTCACCCTTATTGTGGGAAGAGCACCTGTATACTGGTAAGGCCTACGTTATGGTTTTAATGTTAATTTCTTAATTACCAGTGATATTAAGGATCTTTTACTGAGTCTGTTCGTTAGAAGTCTTCTGTCCATTATTTTACTGAGATGTCTGTCGTCTTGGTTTTGTGTTTTCAGAGTGTTTATTTACTCAAGGTAAAATTTCTTTTACAGATGATTTGTAAATGTTTCCTCCCAGCCTGTTGCTTGCCTTCTCATTCTCTTTATTGGGTATTTTGAAAAGTTTAACAGAAATTTTCATAGCAGTATTACTTGTACGAGTCAAAATTTGGAAGGAGCCCAAATATATATCAACAGCTGAGAAGTTGAACAAGCTAGTATTCAAGCAATGAAAAAAGATTCAACAATATAAAACGGTGAATTGTTCATATGTAGGATAACATGGTGATTCGCAAAATAAATATGTTAAGTGAAAGTACCAAGACCAAGAAGTCAGGGCACAGTTTATGATTATAATTGTATAAATTTCTAGAAAATGCAAGCCAAACTACAGTGAGAGGAAAGAGAAAGTAGCTGTTTTCAGAGAAGCGAGTGGGAGTGAGTGAGTTCATTTAATGTGTGAGACGAGATTTCCAGAAGTGCTATTATGATCCCGGGGTTGCTGGTCAGGAAGATTTGGGTTTCTGGCTATGTCTAAATTTTGCAGATTTTGCCCTTTCAGTTATAGCTTCGAAAACCATTTTTAAAAAATCTGTAGGAGGTTTGCCCTGTACTTTATGTTTTAGTAGAATTACCAAAATGAAAAAAAAAAAAAGGGAAAGCCATGTCATACAAGCCTTATTTCTACTGTTATAATACCACTGGGCTAATGCAAGTATAGAACTTTGTAATCTGGGAAGTCGTACCTTTCTCTTAGAGTTCCGTTCTAAAAAGTTCAGTTGAGATAACAATGTATTATGAAATTCTGAAATTTATACTGAATGAGAATATATTATAAAAACATTAGTTTTCACAGGAGACATAATAAATTCTGTCATCAGTAAGACATAAAATTACAAGCTTAAAAATACCACTAGCCACCATTTACTTCATGTGTCATATCATGCAGTAGGAAATAATTAATTTGCTTTTTCAGTGGTATGATTAAAGGAGGAGGATATTAATACAGGACAGCATAAAGTAGAGCAGGTCAGCAAATTATTATGGGAAAAGGCTGTAAATCTCACTTCGTGCTTTTGGCACAGTTTCTGGCTTTCTGATTTTATGGCATTTGAAATACACAGCACAGTTTCCAATACTGCCCTAAACAAGACTGAACTCCAGCCAAGGGCTGGGGTGGGCTGCAGGGTCTTCAGAGGGCAGCCACCACTCACAGCGGGCCACCCACACACAGCAGCCCCAGGGAGTTTCGTCCCCACTTTCCTCACCTCTTCTTCTAGAGGCCTCCAAGGAAGCAAAAGGCTTTACTGGCCTGGATCCTTCTCCCGCCACTTCTACTTTTATTTTATTTTTCCTCAATGCATGGGCCATTTTTGTTTTTTATCTGAGTTGCAAGCCATGCCCTTTTAATTAAATACATATTTTAATCCTGCAGTAGTATTTTGTTTCACTAACCTCCCCTGTCTTTTTGTTTGGTTTATATCACTGCCTTTCATATGTTCCATCAAATCTATTTCGAATACTTGTGATACTAAAATTAGTGCTAACACAGAGGATAGACAGAGGTCTTCTCTCTACATTGAAAAGTTGCCAACATGTATTTATCTCCTTTTTCATTAGTTTGCCTCACCCTTGCATGACTTCTGCAGATAATCATAGGTATCTAAAGGTCAGAAAATTGTAATTTGCATAAATATTCTTCATTCTTTTAATAATGGTGAAGCTTTTCAAGTGAGTCTTGAAGAATTTATATGTAGAATAGTTCACATTGAATAGTAGTATAAATTACTCTTTAATAATTAAGAACTGCTTATTACATGATTAAAGGGAGCTGTGTTTATTTGGGCTAAGAACAAAAAGATAAAAATACCCTTTTGCTTTCATAAGGACCTTATTTTAGAATAGAATTAAATTAGGAGAAAAATTTTGTTGCTACTTTAGTCACCAGATACTTTGCATCTAGTTTTGCCTGTGGTGAACACCTTACCTGACTCACATTGCTGTGACGTATTGGTCAAACGCAAGAACTAATAATGGCACATCACAGTCAACACAATCTCACACTTTCCTTAGATTCTATTTCTGCCTAAGGTCCTATTTTCTTTACCAGAATCCCTCCCAAACTGTCATATTACTTTCCTTAAGTTCCTGTAGGTGCAATAGTTTCTCACAGTTTCTTTTGTTGACCTCAAAGAGCTCTGAAGAGTACCAGTCAGGAGCATTGTAAGATGTTCTTGAGGGTAGATCAGCCTGATGTTTCACTCAGTGAGACTGAGATTATGAACTCGGAGGCAAAGCAGCATCTACATGGCTTCCTTGTATGGAGGTATTCTCCCCCAAGGAGCTCTGTCCCAATCACCGAGCTGAGACGTGCTTCTCAGATGTTTCCGTTATAAAGCTATTGCGCACCTTCTTCCAACTCCTTCTGTACCTTCTCGCTTTCCATACTGCACTCTTTGAAAGGAAGACAATCAGTGCAACCTTGCACCAGGGGTAGGGAAATGGCCTTGACCTTCTTAAGGAGGATTCTTCTGTCAGACTTGTCTCTTTTACTTATGTATTTATGCAATCACGCATGTCAGCGTGGACTCACAGATACTGATTTTCCACTTTGGAAGCAGATGACTTCATTTTGTTGCTCATATTTTTCCGGATCTGGCCACTCGGAGCTCTTTAGCTGGTTCTCTGTCACTATGACCTGACCTATTATTTTGTGTTTTGAGCATTTTCTCACTTTCTGGTCCTACAAGATGCCTCAGACTTACCTTGTGATTTTTTTCTGTCTTGTGCCTAGAATTTACCATTTCTCTAAAGAGACCTGATCTTTTGTGTTGGAAAATTTATTAGAAAATAAAATCTGAATACTAGGTATGCTTGCTACTACTAAGTTGTCACTGCTTCTAGGTAGAACTTGATAACAAAGCTCAGAAATCCACAGATATATACTAACTTGTGTATGTGCACATACCTGTAATTATTTGTACCTTACATTTATGTGGCCATATATATCTGTATATATCCATTTTAAGCTAAATCTGAGTTATGCTGATGCTGACTCTTCTGTCTCTAATCCAAAACTACATAATTCATTCTTCCTCCACTTATCTGCTACTTTTCTTTAATTTAACCATCCAATATCTGCATTTATTTCCATTTGCATTTCCTGATGATGGGTGAAGAGCATCTTTTCATGGACATATTTTAATCTATATATCTTCTTTGGTGTGAACTCTGCCCAGATGGATCATTTTTAAATTGGGATGTACATTTTCTTATTTTTTGTTTCAAATATTCTTTGTATAATCTGGATAAAGTTCCTTTACCAGGTGTTTGATTTATATTTTCCCCAACTATGATTCATTAAAAAAATTAAATGTCTTCTACAGAGAAAATTTTCTTTTCAGTGAAGTCTAATTCATCTTTTTTCATAATAGTCCTTTTATCACTGTATGTCAAAACCTAGTAAATACAATATTAGACAGGTTTTCTTCTGTGTTTTCCTCTGGAAATTTTAGTTTGTTTGTTACTTTTAGGTCAGTGATAATATTTTCTGAGTTGACGTTTGAGTAAGATACGATGTCTTTGTTAGAATCACTGTTTTGTTTTATATACAGATATCCAATTAAGTGAACACCTTTTTAAAACAGAGACAATCTTTTCCCACTAATTTCCTGTATGCCTTTGTTAGAAATCAATTGATGACATTTGTGTGGGTGAAAATGTCTTGTGATAATTATCACTCATGATATTCATAGTTTTCTTTCCCAAGCTATTATTTTTAAAGATTATAATTATGGGGGCCGGAGGGTTAGCTCAGTGGTTCCGGCGCCTGCCTCACAAGCGCAAGGGCCTGAGTTCGATCCCCGGTAACCACATATAATGCTGGGCGTGGAGACACGCCCACCAACAATCAACACCGCATACCACAATGCCGGACGTGGTGGCTCACGCCTGTAATCCCAGCACTCGGGAGGCAGAAACAGGAGGACTGCTGAGTTCGCGGTGGCTTGCCTGGGCACCATAGTGAGCTCAGGGCCAGCCTGAACTACAAAGCGAGACCCTGTCTCAAAAAGCAAAAAAAAAAAAAAAAAAGATTATAATTATGTTTACATTTCATATTCCATAGTATATATTAGTTCTTCTCTTTTGTTTTTTTGAAACAAAGCTTTGCTGTATAGTTCAAGCTGAGTTTGAACTCATTATGTAGCTCAGGCTGTCCTTGAACACACAGTGATCCTTCTGCCTCAGCCTCTTGAGTGCTAGGACTACAGGTATGTGCCACTGTGCCCTTTATAATGTTTTCTCATTTTAAATGATGACTACATATAAAGTAAGTGTTTCAATGCAAGCCTCCGGTCCTAAGGGAAGGTAGCATTGATGGCTACAGAAATAGTGCAGATAGGAGCAGATAGTCTGGAAGTTAGGATCCAAAGAACTGGGCACAGAATTCTGAAAATATAGCTTCAAATCCTTAAAAATTTATAATTAGCAGTT
>PVIC010036526.1:0-18549 GCA_004025085.1 Thryonomys swinderianus
TGGAGACAGGGTCTCGCTTTGTAGTTCAGGCTGGCCCTGAGCTCACTATGGTGCCCAGGCAAGCCGCCGCAAACTCAGCAATCCTCCTGTCTCTGCCTCCCGAGTGCTGGGATGACAGGCGTGAGCCACCACACCCGGCACTGTGGTATGCGGTATTGATTGTTGGTGGGCGTGAGTCTCCACACCCAGCATTATATGTGGTTACCGGGGATCGAACTCAGGACCTTGCGCTTGCGAGGCAGGCGCCGGAACCACTGAGCTAACCCTCCAGCTTGTCTTTCACAATCTTTAGAAACTCTTCAGTAAAGGAATCCCATGTGTCTGCTTCTTGGATTTTTGCTTGGGGTAAATTTGGCTACATACTCACAAATCTGAGGGTCGGCCTTATTAAACTCAAGTCCTCTTATCGGCTGAACCTTCACACTCTATCTCTAATGCTCTTCCCATTTCGTGCACGGATCCTGGCAGGGCAGTCGTGGCAAACCTAGGGCAGGTAGACTGAGTCTGTCAGCACTGGTGGAGCACTGTGCCTCTGTCCTCAGCACTCAGCCTCACTTTGGGTAGATGAGCTTTAAGGGTGTGAGACACCAAATCCTCCAGCCATGAACTGGAGGTAGACGCTGAGGTCCAGGGAGAAATATGGGCTCAACCTGAATGGATGTCAAAAGAGAATCCCTGGGGAAAGGAAGTCTGGACAACAGAAAACCAATCTGCGGTTAAAATTTTGTTACAGGGGTATTGTGTAAACCCTCTAATCTTTGGGTCTTACTTCTTCATCCAACATGTGGAATTAATCCTTTTTTATCCCTACTTTACCAACATGGTACAAAGGTATACATAAACATACCTACTTAAAATTAGCTAATCAACATGAAAGTGTATGGAAACACATACACATACACACACACACAAGCAGAAAGGAACAGACTCAGTAAGTCATGGAATTTAAATACCATAAGGTCAAGCCTTTTGCGTTTCGTTCACTATTTTATCATCAGATGCTTAGCACTGGGCTTGGAACACAATGGGCACTCAGTCCATGTCTGTAAAATGAATAAATAAATGCATAGGCACACATGTCTCAGCACCTAGCTAGGTGCTTCATAGGCATGTGTATTCCTCTCAGCGCCCCAAAGCAGCGCTTTACCATAGGCTAGAAGATATCTTCATTTTGCAGTTATGGAAGCTCAGTTTCGGACTGGTTATGTACCTCCCAAGCATTAGAGAGCTAGTATCAGACAGGATGTAAATTTAGATGTTCCTCTGATATTCTGACCCCCACATGTTGCAAAGCACAGTTGCTGTGATGTGTGATGTTGCCCTGCTATAAATGACAGAATCCTGTTCAGAGGCAGCAGCCTGCAGGCGGTTAGCGCCTCACAGATGTGTTGTAGCATTATGAAGATGTTCTATTTATCAGTTCCTGATGTTGTGTTTTTTTTTTAATGGCTGAATGTTGAGTACTGAAGGGCACAGGTCATTGCCCTCCAAAGGCTGGGCAAAGCAGCTTCCTCACACTACGACTGTTTTACAGGACTCATAAAGAGGAAGCAGAATCGTTTCCTTCAAGGCAAAGCTGTGTGGACAGAGCTAGTCTGACTGCGGCCATAATGGGAAGCCAGAGGAAGCCATGACTCTCCGGTGACTCTGAAACCTGGTGGTCAACGAGGACAGGGAAGAACCTTACGCCAGGCAGAGCAGCAACCCTCCAGAAGAAATCCTGCGGGCCTGGGCTCTGCTAACCGCCCCCACCCCCAACGGAGCCTGCCGTCTGATAGGTTCAGTGTGCTGGAGTGGGCGGAATCTTGGAGAGCATATGACCAATCTCCTAGCTCTACAAATTTGCTGACAGGCCCAATTGGTGCTAGAAACGTCTCGGTTCAGGAGCAGACCACAGAGTTGGAAAGCTCCCTGTCCCACCACAGTCTGTATAGGAGGAGGAAGTTAGGAGCCTGTCAAGTCTCTGGTTTTTGCCTAAGCTTGGTTTTGCCTGAGAAACTAGCGCAGAACCTCAGTTTCTTCATCCACAAAATTGGGTAACAGTTCCTTTTCCATAGAGTTAGACCAGTTCAATAAAACATAACACGGAAACGCTCTTAACAGAGGTACCTAACTCATTGCAAATGTTATAAATAAATAGAGAGGTAGATCAATTCCCTTTAGATAAGGATCTGCCGAGAGCAGGAATTATGTGTCTCATTCACCGAGCATGCCCTGGAATACCATTAGTGGTTGTCTCTTCGGACAAGCCTTTTGAGCCTGAGGTCTCTCTAAAGCTATCAGAAGGGCCTAGAACAACATGAAGCCCTGGGCACTGGGGGAGGAAAGGGGTCTCTTTCATAATGAGAAATTCCTGCCTGCACACTTATTTTGAACTTCTCTTTGGTTCAGGACGCTTGGATCCACTTGGGGCTGTGCAAAGGGTAAGAAAGGCCACCGGTGAGGGTTGGGGGAGGGGTAGTTGCTTTTAGGAGTGGAACAAAATATTCCAGTTAGAGGTAGAGAACAAGTGATTAAGAGATAGGGGCTAGAGTTGAGGCTTTGAAGTTAGACTGGTTTTTGTAAGATAAACACTTGGAAATCAGTTCCACTTAAGATTCAGAAATAAGTTCTGAATTTCTGAGGAAGAGCTAGAGAGCTGTGAATTAGTGACCAGATACAGCAGAGGCTGTCAGCTTGATCTGATGTGTGGGTAGCTGTGTTCCTGGGGCCTTCTTCCTCCATGCAAAGCTGGGTTCCTCCTGACTGGCTCCACAGCGGGCCTGGTGAACCTGCAGATGGGGCAGCTTAGGAATTACTCCATACCCAGGGTAAAACCTAGCATACAGGATCCCCAAGGTATCTGAGATATAGTTCATTATAATGCAGCTGGGCAGTCGGATGTAGGGAGAATTTACAGGGGACTTGTAGATAGAGAATCTCTTCCAAGGTGAACCACAGGCTGGCTGGCTCTTGCCCTCCAGGCAGACCAATGTCCTCCCTCCTCCACACTTACCAGGGTTTCCTGCCCTTGGCACACTCAGCCTGTCTTTCCCAAGACATTCCCAGAAGGGATTTATACCTGTGAACAGGAACTGACAAAGAAACAACTCAACCTAAAAGTTTCCCAGGCTCCTGGGCTGTGGTATGACCAACCTATGACTCATTTGGGCCAAGTAGGGCTCCACAAATGTTTGCCAAATGAATGAATGAATGAATGAGAGGATGGGTGAATGAGTGTCTCCACGAGTGGGCAGCCACTCCCTCAGAGAATGAGGCTGCTTCCTATGCCATGGTGTTGAGTGGTCTCGGAGGAAATCCCCCAGGGCTTTCCTGGTGAACGCTCCAGGAAGGAGCCACACAAACCCCCCGTGTCTTCTTGTCACCTCAATTTCATTGTGGGGAGGTTTAGATTTTTTAGGAACCTAAATGCTGAACTTCATGCTGGTATATAATAGGTGCTCAGTAAATTGACCAATTATTTCTCTGATGTGAGAAACTGAAAGTGGAAATAAGGACTAAAATAAGGACTATGACAAAGAAAAATAGGGTAAATGGAGCAGGAAAGGCTCATGGAGTGAATGCTACAGGCTGGCAAAATTTTCAATGGGCCAAAAAGTCGGGGAATGCTTCTCAAAGAAATCAGGTGGAATTTGGGGCTGGCCATGAAGGAAGAGAAGGATATGGAGGCATAGAAACACAGGAAAAGGGAAATGGGTGGTTCCCAGAAGGGAGGTCAGGTCGGGCTCCAGTGACTCAGGTAGATTAACGCATAGCCAGAGCAGTCAAGTATAGTGTGCTGTGTTGTGTTGTAAGGTTGCATGAGGGAGAAAATAATTTTCCCTTTCCAAGTTCTTGGCCAGAACTCCCATAGCCAGAAAGACTTTCTCCTGTAACAGGAAATAACAAAAAACAGAAATAGTTTTTTTGTTTGCAACATCAAACCCAGGGCCTTGCACACATTGGGCCAACACTACCACTGAGCTCCCTCTCCATCCCTCGAAGCTGGTTGACACATGAGCAGGTCTGTGCAATTTTAGAAAAGCCTCAAGACAAAGGCAAAGGACACTGAGTTTCCTGCAGAAATCGATGGGAAACTGACAAAAAAAAAAAGGCTCTGCCAGACTTGCCATGTTGCTTCCTCTGGTGCCATCTCCAGGCTGCTTGGGGTCTAGAGTTGTCTGTTGTGATCCACCTCCATCCTTTCTGGTAGAAGGGGGTGGGGACACCCTTTTAAATTTAAATCCTTTTAGGCAAAGGGCAGAGGGCTTTTCTTGTATATGTTTTTTTTTTTCTCAATTGCCTTCAGCTAAAAAAAAAAAATCCTCCACCCAAGTGGCATCTGTGGGATACAGTGTTTTGTCACCCCTCAGATGGGGTGGGATGGGGTAAAACTGCACAGTTTTGCATTCTAGCCTAAGGGATTTGGAGCAGGCCTTAGGGATGTCTGAAAGTGAAAGGCTGTGCGGTGAGTTTGGAGAGATGGTGGGGAAGGGAGGCAGGTAGTAGCAAGGTAAGCAAAGCTATGGGAGGTCACTGGTCTGAGACAGACTTATCATTTGTCATTTCGTTCATTCATTCAAATACTGATGCTGGACCTAACGCTGCTGGTGAAATGGCTCTCACCTTCCCTGGTGAGACTCTGGATTTTGAGCCAAGGCCTGGAGACCAGCCTCACCCTGATCACCTCCTCCACCCACCCCACCCCCCCACACCTGGAGAGGAAGCGGGGAGGGAGGCCCGGGAAAGTGTGTCGCACAGAGGCTAACCGAAGGCCGGGCCCTGCGGTGACCTTCGACAGACACTCCCGGGACCACGGGTGAGGCCGGGACGAGGGTGGGGCAGCGACCTCAAGAGGCCTTGGAAGGGCGTGTACACCGCAGGAGGCCGGGCGGCCTGGCCCCAACCTGGGGTCCGGAAGGGCGGCGGCGTCTCCTCTGCGCCCTCTGCCGTCCGCCGCCGGCACCGTGTGCGGCGCAGCCCGCCAGCCCCGGAAGCCTCCCATCGGCAGGTCTGCGCAGGGCGGTGGAGAGGAAGAGCTTCTGATCAGGGATTGAGGCGTTCCTGAAAGTCGCCTACCGACCCACCGGGACTTCCCCAGGGCCGGAAACTGCTCTCTAGATTTCCCCTCGGAACCAGTGGAGGAGGGAGGCGTTCGGCGGTAGTGGGTTGTTAATGCTGAAGGTTTACCAGCCTTGCTGAGGAAAGGACCTGGAGGGAGCGGGAGCGGGAGCGGGAGCGGGAGCGGGAGCGGGAGCGGGAGCGGGAGCGGGAGCGGGAGCGGGAGCGGGAGCGGGAGCGGGAGCGGGAGCGGGGACAGTCGAAGTCCTCTGTTCCTTCCTCAGCAGGCTTTTATTAGTCCCAGAGCCATCCTGAAGGGTATTCAGAAGCAGCATGGTGTTCGAGGGCAGGGGTCGCCGAACACTGGTTCTCCTGCACCAGGTTTCCTGAACTTCTGCGGGTTGAGTTTCCCCTCCAGGGATCGCCCTCGGTTCTGGATGAACATCTGTGACATGTCAAGGCCAGTGTCTCTCAAGGTAGCAGGCCAGGTTCGCTGCTTGTCCCTGTGTTTTGTCTGCTTGCTGTAGAGTCTCAGCTCATTCCGTGTCACCACCAGAGAAAGCCCTTATCCACAGGAACTACCCCTCTCGGATGGGTCCTAGGGCCCAGCACAGGCTAAGTGAGCACTCTAACGCCAGGCTGCGTTCCCCAGCTGTTTGTTTGTTTGTTTGTTTGTTTGTTTGTTTGTTTGTTTAAGACAGGGCCTGCCTGGGCCGTAGTTTGCAATCCTCCTGCCTCACTCACCATGTGGAGCAGCTGGGATTACAGGCAGCCCAGATTAGAAGAGAAGGAAACAGATTAAAGTAGACCCTCACATTTCCTGTCCCATTTCCTCCCTACTGTGCTCAGGGGTCCTGGCGTCTGGCCCACTTCGCTGTTGACCTTTGTGAAGGCCCAGGAAATCTGACCCAGGGACAGTCTGTTCTGCAGCGCATCCAGGTCAGCTGAGAGTCGCCAAGGAAAATGCTCTGGAATTTAAATTAGCTGGTCCCTCCTCTCCTCAGACCCCAGCAGTATCGCCCAGCAGTCTCCTCTGCAGTACAAGCCGAAGCTACTCTCAGGATGGGGAGACCAGAAGTGCTCCAGCGTGCCGCCAGGCACCCACTTCTCCCTGGCTGCTGCCGGCCCTGCCGCTCCTCAAACACTTCACACACATACCTGCGCTTGCTGTCACCTCCACCCGTTATGCTGTAGATGCCACCTTACTTGAGACCAGCTCTGAGAGTCCTGGATAAAGCGCCCTCTCCAATCCCTAAACTGTTGGTCCCTTGATCCTTCTAGCACCGATCCCAGCCTGACCTATTACCCATTTCTAGTTACTGGTCCGTGACTTGTCTCCCCAACAAAAGAGAGTTTTGTTTTGACGGCGCCATAGATTTTACCTGGGACTTTGCACGTGATGGGCAAGCACTCCACTGAGCTACACCTCCAGCTCCTTTTGTTTTTATTTTGAGACAGGATCTTCTGTGTACCCTCTCCTCAGCTTCTCAAGCAGCTGAGACCACAGGGACCTGCCGGCGCTCTTAGCAAATTTTGTGTCCACTGCCTGACATCTAGAAAGAGGCCTAACACATAATATTCACACAGTTTGGGGAATGACTGATGAATGTGCCGGGCACCAAGCCAGGTACTAGGATGGGCTCTGAGTGAACCTGGGCTCTTGCCCTTGAAGAACAGACTGGTTGGCCGGGCAGACAGAACCAGAGCAATGAGTGTTGTGTCTAAATACCGATGGGTATAAAGTACACATGAAGGCTCAAGGGAGGAAGTAAGGCTCTGCCTGGAAATAAGAGGAAAGCAGGAGGGCGAAGTCACGGGGTGGAGATGAAAGCAGAAGGCCAGTCCAAGCAGAGGGATCGGCACAGGCAAAGGTGGCACCAGGTGACATATCCAAGGAGTGGCGAGTGGCCAGCAGCACCTGAGCCCAGGACACATGGCAGGAAGGGTGGTTTGCACAGATGGGCTGTGGCCATGTTAGGAAGCGGCTTATTGGAATGGTGAAGACTGACTCCTTACCTTTTAGATCTGGCCAGGCCCCTGGAAGCACTTTGGAGTCGAGAGCCTGCTCCTCACCCCAGAAGTGGCACCCCACCCTCCCACTGGCTGGTGCCACAGGCAGGCAGGCTGGTCCACACAAGGTGCCCCCAGCAAGAACCCTGCTCAGCTCTACCGGCCTGAGTGCTGGGGTCCCACCTTTGCTGCCTTGAGCCCGAAGAATCCAAGTTTCGAAATGTCCTTATTTTTCAATCTGCCTCGGAAGGGTGGGGAGTGGAAAAATTATAGGCAGCAGGCACCACGGGACTTTGGCTTAATATAACTGGTGACCTGGGAACTGACAGAGGCAGAAAATAAATTCCATCTCAGCCTGAGGAACAGAGAAGGCCTCTCGGAGCTGAGTCAAAATAAAGACTTCCTTTATGAGGAGGGAGAGTGTGTGTGCAGGACCCGGATCCTCTTCCCTCACTTCCTCCTTTGTTAGCTACTCCTCCTCCCCTCCTCTCTGCCCCGTCCATCTCTACCTTCCACCCGGCCCATGTGGGCTTTTTCTTGCTTTTTTTCTTCTCCTCTCCTATATTTTTCCACCCGTTTTCTTCTCCCTCCCTTCTCTCTCCATCCTTCAGCTTAAGCACTAGACAGACACTTTAAATTCCTGAAGACATTAAAAAGGGAAAATCATAATCCCTATGTATACATAGAGTGACTGCATGTCAAAGACTTAATTTAACTCTAATGATAAGGGATTTCAGAAGCTGGTGCAATTGGTTCACAGAAGATCTCAAAGCAGACACTGTGACAAATACAATATTTCCAGTTTCGCTCTTGTTTTTAAACTGGTGCTCGAACCCAGGGACACACTACCTCTACACTCTTAGCACTGTATATGTTTTAAAAGAGGGTCTTGCTAAGGTGAACAGGTGGAATTGTAACTTGTGATTCTTCTGCCTCAGCCTCCCTAAGTGCTTGGATTATAGGTAGGAGCTACCATGTGCAGCATTTTCACCAGTTTTAAGGGTACTATTCAGGGGCATTTAATATTTTTATCTAGTCATGTTCACTGTACATCTCTGGAATTTTTTCATCCTCTCAAGCTAAAACTCTGACCATAAAAACAATAAATAGGCTGTGTTGGTGCTTGCCTGGTGGCCCATCCTCATGCTGTATGTAGGGTGCACTTCTTTTCCTGCTTTAACTTGACCCCAATTCTCTGCAGAATTGTTTCTTTTCCTATTTTTAATTTTAAAAATTTTATTTATTTATTTATTTATTTTTTGAGACTGGGTCTGGCATTCAGGCTGGCCCTGAGCTCATTATGTAGCTCAGGCAAGCCTTGAACTCAGCAATCCTCCTGCCTCTGCCTCCTGAGTGCTGGGATTACAGGTGTGAGCCACCAAACCCTGCATTTGTGGTATGTGGTACTGATTGCCGGTAAGTGTGGCCCCCACGCTCCGTGTTTTATGTGGTTACCAGGGATGAACCAGGGACCTTGGGCTTTCTAGAAAAGGAGCTTGGGTCTCCAGGGAGCTGTCACAGCTGGAACCACTGAGCTAAATCTCTGACCCCCTTTTTCTATTTTTAATAAAAATTTGCTACCATTAAAAAAAAAAAGATAACTTCTCATTACTCCCTCCCCCCAACCTCCTTGTTACCACCATTATACTGTCTCCATGACTATAACTACTTTCACTTCTTCATATAATAGAATCTTACGATATTTGTCCTTTTGTGTATGGCATATTTCAGTAAGTGTAATGTCCTTAAGATTCATCCATGTTGTAGCATGTATCAGAATTTCATTCCTTTTCAAGGATAATTCTCCATTGTGTGTGTATACTAAATTGTGTTCACCATTTGTCTTTTTATGAATATTTGGATTGTTTTCTCTGTGTGGTTATTGTGAATAATGCTGCTGTGAACAAGAGAGTACTAGTATCTTTTCAGTTCCTTGCTTTCAGGTTGGGAAGATTAGTCAATGGTAGGGCATTGCCTAGCAAGTATGAGGCCCTGGGTTCAATCTCCTGTACTGCAAATAAATATGCAAACAATTCCTTGCTTTCATTTATTTTATATGTATATCCAGAAGTAAAAGTTCTGGATTAAATAGTAATTCTATATTTAATTTTTTGAGGAACAACTGTATCATTTTCCACAGTGACTGCATATTTTCACAATTCCATCAAGAGTACAAAGGGTATCAACTACTCCACATCCTTTCCAATGCTTGTTATTTTTTGTTTTTTAATAATAGTCATCTTCATGGGAGTGTTATAATTTTCATTTGACTAATGACTAGGTTTGAGCATCTTTTTGTGTGCTTTTGGCTGTATATTTTTCATTGAAGATATGTTTGCCTTTGCCTATTTTGTATGAATGTACGTATGTATGTATGTATGTATGTGTGTGTGTATTTTTTGATACCAGGGATCAAACTCAGGACCTTGTGCTTGCCAGGCAGATGCCCTTTAGTTATTTTAAATTGAGTTGTACTACAATCTGGATCCCAAAATGTCCCCCAAAGACCCAGTGAAGAAGTCTTGGGCCCCATGGGAGGTAATAGAATTTTGGAGCAGAACCTTGGGGAAGGAGCCTGGGTCATTAGTGCATGTGCCCTTGAAGGAGAATTGGGATCTATCCATTCCTCCTTCTCATTGCCTCTTCACAGGGTTGCCATGAGGTGAACAGGCTCCCTTTTCCATGCTCCTTCCATCATGTACTATGTCATCACGGTCCCAAAGCAACATGGCAGGGAGTATGGACTGGACCTTCTGTAAACATGAGTGGAAATAAACATTTCTCCTTTAAATTGATCATCTCAGGTATTTTGCCATAGGGATAGAAAGCACAGATTGTTTGACTTTTCTTGTGTTTTATGAACTCTATATATTCTGAATATTCAGCCTCTTATCAGATATATGACTTGCAAATATTTTCCTTTTTTACTCTGTTGATAGTTGAAAACTTTTGATCCACAGAAGTTCTTAATTTTTTTTTTTTTGAGACAGGGTCTCCCTTTGTAGTTCAGGCTGGCCCTGAGCTCACTATGTAGCCCAGACAAGCCTCGAACTCAGCAATCCTCCTGTCTCTGCCTCCCGAGTGCTGGGATTACAGGCATGAGCCATCACACCCAGCATTGTGGTATGTGGTACTGATTGCTGGTGGGTGTGAGTCACCACGCCCAAGATCATATCATTGTATGTGGTTATGGGGATCAAACCAGGGACCTTGCCCTTGCTAGGCAGGCAATGGAACCACTGAGCTAAATCTCCTGCCCCAAAGTTCTTAATTTTGATGAAGACCAATGTGTCCATCTTTCTTTTGCTGGTATCACATCCAAAAGAAAGCTATTGCCAAATCCAATGTCATAAAGATTTTCCTTTATATTTTCTTCTAACAGGTTTATTATTTTATCTCTTATGTTTACATTTGATCTATTTTGAATTATTCTTGTATATCACGCTAGGTAAGGGTTCAATTTCATTCTTGTTAATCTAGATACTCAATTTTCCCAGCATCATTTGTTAATCTTTGACTTCTAAAATGCTGATCACTTAGAAATTTTATTCATCTTTAAGAAAGAAAAATTGACCACAGTAATTTAAACTCACATTTTTATTATTTCACATGAAAAAATCAGATAGGCTATTCTCAGTTACTGTGACAGCTCCCTGGAGACCCAGGCTCCTTTTCTATTCCATCCTACATGGCTGCTGTACTCAGTCCAACAGGACTGCTGGAACTCCAGCTGATAGTTGTGAATTCCAAGCAGCAGGAAGGAGGAGGGATAAAAGAATGTCACTCCCACAAAGAAGCCTACATCTTGGGGCTGAGAAAGTAGCTCAGTTTTAAGATGCTTGCTTGGCATGTGTGGAGGAACCTTGAGTTCAAGACCAAGCATGGAGAGAGAAAGATTGAAAGAGGTTGAGAGAGGGAGAGAGATTGAGAGGGAGGAAGAAATGAGAGAATTGGAGTGACTGAATAATTTGAAGCACATTTTCTAGTTTATATCTCTCATATACACTGGCTTCTTACACACAAGCGTATACACTGAGCCCACATCCATTGGAGTCTGTGTGGGATTTAAGATTTCTGCCATGACTGAATCATGGAGTATAGGGCAATAAGGGGCTGCCTGGGGCTACAGTTGCTATTTGTTGAGGCAGAGGGAACCAGAGGTCAAATTCTGAGACAAGGTCAATTTGAAAGGTTAATTCCTAGTGAGAAGGCAGAGGACCAATAAGAACTATGGGAGACAGCAGCACAAGGGCACAGACACCAGGGCCTGGGACCTCCCGATGGTGTTGCCAGCTATGGAGTAGGGAGATGCACAAGGCTGACCTCCTGTCTATGTTCCCAGACCCCTGGGAAGAGGGAGGAAAGGGCTCCGATCCTAGCTTTGGAGAGCCATGGCAGGCCAAGTCACAGCCCAACCTGCTCTACCAGGGGTGAGCACACTCAGGAAGACTTCAGGAAGACTCAAGACCTGGGAAGACTTCCCCACCCATTCCACTCCCTGGCATGCTCAGAGTGGACAGTGTGGTGGGAGGAGGTTGTTTGGATGTGGGCCTCCCCTCAGAGATGCTCTGGTCCCAGACCTGCATCGAGTCCAGAAGGCAGAGGTAAAATTATCAAGAAGCTAAAGAAACTTCAAGGTCCTCCACTTGGACAAGCCCAAGCTATTTATTCACAGTCTTTTCCTTAAGGACAATGTTCCCAAATGTGTGAGCTTCAGGCCTCACAAAATCTAGGCCAGCTGGACACCTGTGGAGCCAATCCTGTAGCAAGTTGTGGTGGTGAGGGTGGAGTGTCAATCTGATTGGCTTTTAGAGCCACTTGAGGGCTTGGTGGACCCTTCTGGCTGTGTCTCTGTGGGGCGTGAAGGCGGGACTTTGGGTACTGTATAGAGTCACTGGGCCATTTTCTGGCTGACACTATGTCTTGTTCTGTTTCCTGGCCGCCCTTAACTAAACATCTTTGTTCTACCACACCCTTCTCCCATGATCTTCCAGTCTCAGCATCAGCTGACTGTAGACTGAATCCCCTTGAAACTGTGAGCCAAATTAAACCTTTCCTCTTAAAGTGTGGGAGTTGGTTACTAGGTCTTAGTGATGGTAAAGCTGAGTCATAGGCAGAGATAGAGAGGCCACAGATGATGCCCTTTCAAATCAGAGGGGCAAACACAGCAGCAAACAGCATTGTGATGGGTTGGCACGTGCTTACCCGTTTATATCTGATACAACTAACAGTACCTCCCACACCTACCCCATTTTCACCTCAGGTATCCAGGTCAGTTCTCCCCCAGCCCTGTGAGGTGGGCAGGACAGGTCTTCCCTCCTCAAATTCGGAGCTGATAAAACTGAGGCTCAGAGAAGCCTGAAGGCCTTTATGGGTTTGGTGGACTTGAAACAGAAGTAAGATTATTGGTCAGCTTCTATGGGTGTTTGCTTTGGCTCTTTGTTTCAGAGGCTTTAATCCATTGCTTTTAGGCCTGAGGTGAGGCAAAAGCATGATGGAAGGGTGCAGTGGAGGAAAACCATCCACTTCACAGTAGCCAGGAAGCAGAGAGAGAAGGAAGGAGCCAGAGAGGAAAGGGCTGATGGCAAGAAATAGGTTCCAAGGTCAGGCCTCCATGATCCACTCCTTTCCACTAGGTCCCGCCTTCTCAGTTTTTGTCTCCTCCCAGTTATGCTATCAAGTCGTGAATCCATCAATGGATGAATCCATTGATCTATTACAGACCTTGTATCAGTCACTTTCCTGTGACTGGGGAAAATTCCTGACATTCACAACTTAAAAGAGGGTGGGTTAATTTTGGCTCACAGTTTCAGTGGACCCTGTTGGAGGTTGACTGGCTCTAAGGGAGAATGTCATGACAAAAGCTCATGCTGGAGGAAAGCTCCTCACTGCATGGTGGCCAGGAAGCGGGGGACAAGGAGGAGCTGGAGATGAGAATACACCGTTCCAGGTCACACCCAGTGACCTGCTTCTAACCAAATCCCACCCCCTACTAGTGTACTAATCCACTGATGAGCATGGCATCTGATCCAATCACCTTTCATACACATGAGGCTTTAGAGGGACATTTTAGATCCAGACTAGAGCAAGGACCCAAACCCAGGACTTTCTCGTGACCAGCCCCAGGCTCTTCAGTTTCCTGATTCAGAACCAAAGTGTCACGCCAAAGCTCGGTGTAAAGATCCACCCCTCTGTTCAGAGAGACACAAACACTCCATCCTGGTCCAGGCAGACATTAGCACAGAACCTAGGCCAGAATCAAATGGTCAGAAAAGTCCAAGAACTCTAGGAAGGAAAGCTCTTCTCTTTTGTCTTTCTGAGCTTTGTATTCCTGCTCCTAAGTTGTTTGGGTCAGCTGTATGTATGCTAAATATAAATGCAAATATTCCACCCACAGTTGCTAAGAACTTTTCTACTATAAGATCCAGGCTGGAACATATGGCATAGCAGGGCCCAACACACATACAAACACACCTCCCTGTGACACCTCTAGTCTCTCAAAGCCACGACCATATGCAAGAAGGAGAGCCAGACTCCAGCATGTGAAGGAGGGAGAGACAGCTATAACTGAGCCAGTTTTCGTTGGTATCATCTAGCGAGACAACCCCACCCAGGAAAGTCATGACCAAACCTAACAACCAAAACAAGAAGGAAAACAGCTACAGGGTGAGGCCCAGAACCTTGCAGTAGCTTTCTCCTAATGAGGCCACTGGGGAACCCAGCAGGACTAGGACCAGGTCTCACTGGAGAAACCGTGTGTGTTACACTTCCAAGGCAGGGTTCAAACCCAGGGAGACTATCAAGAAGCAGGCTGGGGGAAGCACAGAAAAACTTGGGGCCCCACTCAGGTATCTCCTGCATTCTCAGTACAGGTTACTGCAGGGGTCTGAGATGAGGGGCTTTGTGCTCCCATAACTTTCTGGCTTTAAGAGAAGACGTCCTCTTTTTGTTCTCAAAACAGCCTCTCCTGCTCCCCCTTCCTGATTGGTAGGGTCTAATCACACCACCCCCTTTTATCTGATGGATGAGTCTGAATCCTTCTTAGACTGTCTTCTCTATAAGTCCCTCCCATTTCCCCTGGCTCTTCTGCAAAGTAGTATAATAAATACTTCTCCTAGAATTGGGGATTTATATTGTGGGACTGAGGAGGAGTTCCCACTCAGTTCAAAGAAAATTGATCTCTATCTTATGGCTTATGTGGCAGCCAACCTCTAAAATGACCCCACAGTGATTAAATCACCTGAGATTTGTGCCCCTCTAAAGTGTCCTCTTGCACTAAGGGGTTATATTGTCAGAATGATGGACTATGACACCTGAGAAATTGCACCCTGGCATGATAGCACATGCTTGTAATCCTAGCACTATAAGAGGCTGAGGCAGGAGGATTGCAAGTTTGAGCCCTTCCTGGGCAACTTAGTAAGATCTTATCTGAAAATAGAAAAATGTAAAAAGAATTGCAACTGTAATTTAGTGTGAAGGCTCTGGGTTCAGTCCCCGCTAACAAACAAACAAATAAATAGACATTGCACCTTCTGCCTCATGGTTTCTTGCGTCTGTGGAAGCCAGCCACCATGAAGATGAGGAGCCAGCCCTGTGGAGACATCCACATGGTCCACACAGCCTTCTACTGGCAGCTAGCACAGACTTGCCATCCTGTGTGAGAGCCAAGCCCACAGGAGACTCCAGACTTTCTACCTCAGATGACTGTGCCCTGTCGTCTTCCAACAGGCCCAAACCTGAGTCCCCAGCTAAGGCGCTCTCTAGTTCCTGACCCACAACAATTTGGGGCTGTCTGTTGTGTAAGGTTAGATAAGCAATACACTAATAACACTATACAGAAAGGCCAAAGGACAGCGTGTAAGAACCACTCAGAACCCTGCTAAATTATTCCAGTTCTTACACTGTGATGTACAGGCCCATACCGTCCAGAGATGGGCTCGTGACTCTGCAAGGGACACCTGGCCCCTTCTCAATAGAATCTTCTTGAAGTCTGAGAAGTTTCTTTTTCCTCTTTCGAAGAACTATCCCAGTGAAGGGTAATTACATGAACAAACACACACAGAAAAAGATGGCAAAAAAAGAAACATAGGGAAAAGTCAAAATTCCCGCTATTTCTGCCCCAGAGGGTTTTTCTAGTGTCATGGTGCCAAAGCGGACATTCCTGGGACTTTTATGGCTGCAGGCTGCATGCAAAGAACTCTGGGAGACCCTGACGCTACACGATGTCACTGGGCTTCCAGACTGATGACAACTCCTTATTCCCACCCACAATTGTCTTGTCATGCTGCCCAAATTGGAGGTGGAAGCCCTGGGACTGGCTCAGTCAAGAGGAAAGGGGCAGATGCCAGAAAACATGCAAGAGTTAGGAGACTTGTGTTCAACTGTGGTCAATTTAAAACATTAACAAGAGGGCCAGAGATTTAGCTCAGTGGTTCCAGCGCCTGCCTCACAAGCGCGAGGCCCTGAGTTCGATCCCGGCAACCACATACAATGCTGGGCATGGTGACTCACGCCCACCAGCCATCAATACCACATACCACAGAGCAGGGAGTGGTGGCTCATGCCTGTAATCCCAGCACTAGGGAGGCAGAGGCAGGAGGATTGCTGAGTTCCAGGTTTGCTGGGGCTACATAGTGAGCTGAGGGCCAGCCTGAACTACAAAGTGAGACCCTGTCTCAAAAAAAAAAAAAAAAAACCAAAAAATGAAGTACTTGCTCTTTGATGTACAAGGCTGTTTTACTTTCACTATAAAAATAGTTCTTTTCAGTACCACCTAGTGTCTCAATCTAAAATGGTAAATGATTCCTGTGTAAGATCTTGCAGAGCTTTGTCCTGTATGTGGTGAGAAAGTATCTGGACACTATTATGGGCTCCATCCCTGTGAAAGCTGCAAGGGTCTTTTCAAGCCAACAGTCCAAAATAATAAAAGATCCAAAAGATAATAATAAAAAAAGGTATATGTATATAGAAAACCAGAGCTACCAAATTGACAAAACACATAAAGTGTTCTCTTTACTGTGGATTTAAAATATATCTGAGGTTTGGAATGAAGCGAGAAGTGGTAGACTGACTGAATGTGCAAAGGAAGGAATATATTTGGGTTGATGTAAAAGTGAGACAGGACCCTGAAGCAGCAGAAAAAGTCCTCATCTGAGCAGATGGACTTAAATTAGAAGCCATGTCTTAGGTGGTCCAAGCGATGCTCTCTGACCTGCCCATCTCCTCCGTGACTCGTAGCATCCTGTTGCCTGGAAACGCCTATCTCGCAACCATGCTGCCTTGCCTGCTACGGATTGACAGAGGCCTTTGGTGATATCTCCATTAGCATGACAATGCCACTTCATGGCAGCCTGCAAGTTGACCAGACACATGACCGTTTTCCAGCCAGCCATCAACCCTGAGTATGCAGCTTGCCTGAGTCCATCATGAGCTATTCCTACATGGTCTCCATACCAGCTCTCCAGCAAGCCTCCCACAACTGACTCTGGAAATTTTTTTTTTTTTGAGACAGTATCTCACTTTGTAGTTCAGTCTGGCCCTGAACTCACTATGTAGCTCAGGCAAGCCTTGAACCCAGCAATCCTACTGCCTCTTCCTCCTGAGTGCTGGGATTACAGGCTTGAGCCACCAAACCTGGCCTGACTCTGGAACTTTTTTTTTTTTTTTGCTTTTTGAGACAGGGTCTCGCTTTGTAGTTCAGGCTGGCCCTGAGCTCACTATGGTGCCCAGGCAAGCCGCCGTGAACTCAGCAATCCTCCTGTCTCTGCCTCCCGAGTGCCACCATGTCCAGCATTGTGGTATGCGGCATTGATTGTTGGTGGGCGTGTCTCCACGCCCAGCATTATATGTGGTTTCCGGGGATTGAACTCAGGACCTTACGCTTGCGAGGCAGGTGCCGGAACCACTGAGCTAACCCTCCGGCCCATGACTCTGGAACTTTTAAAGTAGGAACCAGTTGAAGCCAAAATCATGGCCTACTTGTAGCCAGAGGAGGCTAAATGAAACAAGCATGCAGAGATGAGCACATTTGAGCTTTTGTGTAAAATGGCAGATCTGACCATCTTCTCCATTGCAAGGGGGCCAGGAGTTGTATCTTCTTCCAAGAACTCAAGGTTGATGACCAAACGACTCTGCTTCAGAACTATTGGAGTGAGCTCTTCATCCTTGACTGTATCTTCTGACAAGGAGTTTGTAGAGGGGAAGGATTAATCTCTCTGGTTACTGGACAACAGATAGACTATTATGTAGTTGGGTCACAAGCTGGCACCACCCTCAGGGACCTCGAGCCATACACAGGAGCTAGTAGCAGGAGTTTGGTCCTTATGGTATGATCAATAAGAGCTCTTGGTGCTCTTCAGTTTAGATATCCAAAACCCTGAGAACTTCCAGTTGGTCCAGGAAGAAGTCAGTGTGGCCCTGCTGAAGCTCATATACTGGCAGCAAGCAAAGAAGCCAGGCAGTTAGTTGACTACCCAAAATCCAGCATGATTAGTGTGTGGGCTGAAGAATAGCTCCATTACAGGCACCCACGTGGGAATGCCCCTGGCATAACCTTCTCATCAAAATGTTGCATGGAGGGCTGAAGATTTAGCTCAGTGGTTCCAGTGCCTGCCTAGCAAGTGCAAGGTCCCTGGTTCAATCCTGGGTAACCACATATAATCCTGGGCGTGGTGATTCACACCCACCAGCAATCAGTACCACACACCACAATGCCAGGCATGGTGGCTCACACCTATAATCCTAGCATTCAGGAGGCAGAGGCAGGAGGATTGCTGAGTTGGAGGCTTGCCTGGGCTACATAGTGAGCTCAGAGCCAGTTTGAACTACAAAGCCAGATCCTATCTAAAAAAAAAAAAAAGGGCCAGAGATTTAGCTCAGTGGTTCCGGTGCCTGCCTCACAAGCACAAGGTCCTGAGTTTGATCCGGGTAACCACATACAATGCTGGGCGTGGTGATTCACACCCACCAACAATCAACCAGCAATCAGCACCACATACCACAGTGTCGGGCGTAGTGGCTCGAGCCAGTCATCCCAGCACTGGGGAGGCAGAGACAGGAGGATTGCTGAGTTCGAGGCTTGCCTGGGCTACATAGTGAGCTCAGGGCCAGCCTGGACCACAAAGTGAGACCCTGTCTCAAAAAAAAAAAAAAGTTGCATGGAAAGAGAGCATTGTTACAACCCTAGGTTGTGACTACTTTCAGAACAAAGAGATTAGGATGAAGAGGGAAAAGAAGAACAGGAGATGAAAAAAAAGAAAGTCTGAACTGTTCCAAGTAACATTAATTAAAAACTTGGTTTCGGGCCGGAGGGTTAGCTCAGTGGTTCCGGCGCCTGCCTTGCAAGCGCAAGGACCTGAGTTCGATCCCCGGTAACCACATATAATGCTGGGCGTGGTGGCTCACGCCTGTAATCCCAGCACTCGGGAGGCAGAGACGGGAGGATTGCTGAGTTCGCGGCGGCTTGCCTGGGCACCATAGTGAGCTCAGGGCCAGCCTGAA
>PVIC010036527.1:0-18533 GCA_004025085.1 Thryonomys swinderianus
GCTTTTTGAGACAGGGTCTCGCTTTGTAGTTCAGGCTGGCCCTGAACTCACTATGGTGCCCAGGCAAGCCGCCGCGAACTCAGCAATCCTCCTGTCTCTGCCTCCCGAGTGCTGGGATGACAGGCGTGAGCCACCACATCCAACGTTGTGGTATGCAGTGTTGATTGTTGGTGGGCGTGTCTCCATGCCCAGCATTATATGTGGTTACCGGGGATTGAACTCAGGTCCTTGCGCTTGCGAGGCAGGCGCCGGAACCACTGAGTTAACCCTCCGGCCCTTGGCTTCTTCTTATATTCTAGATATTAATTCTATGTCTAAGGAGTAGTTGGTAAACATTTTTTCCCGTCTTGCAGGTTGTCTCTTTGGCATTCTTTAATTCTTTCTCTCTGTACTTAAGACAAAAGGTTCATACCCTTAACACAAGTTTCATAATCCTGGATGGTCAGGTACCTGCTAATGCTCTAGCCTTGCTGCCTCAGTACCTCCATTCTGGACTTGTGTTCACTTCCTTGAATACCCATGTCCTTTTCCAACAGTCTCATGTCTGGAAGATTCTCTATTCCACATTCACATTACTTACACCTTTCCATTTTTCAAGGTCCAGAATGTCAGTTCCTCAATAATGCCTATCCTTTCTCATAGGACTCTATGCCCTTCACTCATAATGTATATCATACAATTGATGTGTATTTACTTGATTTTTTTTGTGGTACTGAGGATCAAATTTGGGCCTTTGTGCATCCAAAGTTGGCATGGTACCACTTGAGCTAAATCCCCAGTCCCTTGTACTTGATTCTTAATGGTATGTCTCTACATGAGAATATAAGCCCCAGGATGTAAGAATGGAGGACCCTGTTTACCTTATATGCTGATATTGGTAAGGCAGGAAGGGGAACTAAAGCATCGATCACTGCCTTTGGGAAAAAGGAAGATCTCTGATTTCTCTACTTCATGATTTGCTGTGCTGAGCAAGGATCTGATCTTTCATTCACTACCCAGGGGAACCAGGTTATGTTCTCCTGTCATGGTGGCATCATCAGGGTCCAGTAGAGAGCTAAGCCTTTACCCTTACTGACATCAATGATACTGAATGAAGCAACACAATTTGGGGCTGCTTAGCACTCTCCACTCTCTGGGGTCAGTGAAGGCCACCTGTGATGCCAAAGAGAAGACACTGCTAAGCAGGCCTAGGTGGCACTCCATTTCCCTCTCCCCATGGAGTAAGTAGAACCCAGTAGGAGCTGAGCCTCAATATCTACCAGGAATTAATGAGACTGAATTTTGACAGCGTTAGGCTGAGCTAGTTGTCACTATACTTCCCCATTCCTCTTCCCCTGGTGAGAGTAGAGCCCAATGGGAGCTAATATCTGGCTCCCAATTTTATAACAATATAGCTGTGTAAGTTTGCTTTCTTCCTTCAGCCCAGGGGAGTAGTGATGCTCATTACGGAGGTGATCTCACACTTCCTCATCAAGAATAAAGATCCAACTTGTACTGGAACATGTCAGTGTAGAGTGGATGTTCCAACTCAACCATCTACAACAAAATAGTACAATTCATCAGTGGAATTAGATGGGATCCTAAACATATATATGCCAACCCAAACCTCATGTTAACCTCAAAGGGAACTAAAATTGTGTCATATACCGGTACAAATTTTCAATGTGGAGTGTAATTGTGATGTGTATATATAATGTACCAATAAAATGTACCAAGAAAAAATAAAATAAATAAATGTATTTTAGCAGTTAGGGTGTGAGGGCATGGACATTTTATTATGATGGTTGTAGTCATCATATCCAAATCTAAAAGGAATCACAGATTATGCAAATATAGAAAATAAGCATCATATGGTTTTCTATCGCAGTATATTATACTTCTATAATTTTTCTTCAGAATATAGAAGTATAATATTTAGATATAGGATGTTATATTACATTGTATTATTTTCTTAGAAGTATAATTTGAAGGCAGCCACTATTTAGGTGTGAAAATAAGTAAGGCCACTATAATGCTAACTATGAAAGCTTATAAGAAATAGGAAAGCAACTGATTTCCAGAACCCTCTAGTTCATTAATAAGATTAGAACTGAGAATTCCTTATTTTCATTGATTGCTTAGAGTTTGTATATTTTAAATATTGGCAAATGATTAAGATATGTCGTAGTATAACATAACTTTCTGGACTTTAGTCTTTTGCCTACGCCATTTTTTTTTTTTTGAGACAGGGTCTCGCTTTGTAGTGCAGGCTGGCCCTAGCTCACTATGTAGCCCAGACAGACAAGCCTCTAACTCAGCAATCCTCCTGCTTCTGCCTCCCGAGTTCTGGGATTACAGGCGTGAGCCACCATGCCTGGCAGCCTACTCCTTTTTTTTTTTTTAAACACACACAGACATACAGCATGATCAAAACACAGGTATATACTTGAATTGAATTATTACAGTAAAAAACATCTTGCCTTGTATCCCCTTCAAGATTCTCTCCCTCACTTTGAACAAACATTTCCCATTGTTGCTACTCATTTCTGCCTCACTATCCTGAATTGATTGAAAATAGTTACTTTTAGAGTTATTTGGACTTCAAGGAAGAGTCAGAAGTTGCATAGTACCTGATTCAGTGATTAAGGTGGTTGTGGATACACTGGAATAGTTTTGATAGAAATTGCTGTTAACATTTTAAATCAATTCAGGGCATCAAGGCAACTATGACAGCACAACTAAAGATAGGAGGTAACTATGATAGCACAACTGAAGATACTCATGCAAGAGGACTTCCAGAGCTGCTTCAGAAAGTGACAAGGGGGGCTGGGGATTTAGTTCAAATGGTACCATGCCTACCTTGGAAGCACAAGGGCCCGAGTTCAATCTCTGCTATAAAGAAAAAAAAAAGAGAGAAAATGAGCCAAGAACAGTGGGATGAGCTTGTTCAAAGTTCAAAGCAGGGGGAGTATTTTGAGAGGGATTAATGGCAATGTGTTTTTTACTGTAACAAAAGAGTAAACATCCCCAGTATCTTTTGATCATATCTCATATATTTTAACTTCACCTAGTTACAGGTACCTGTATATGTAAAGTTAAAGGTCGGTGTATTATTTTTTCCCCTTACATGTTTCAGTAATACATATTTAAAGCTCCTTACTTGGGTATATATACCTTTGAGCATGGGTGGTAATATTTTAGTCATACTCTGGGAAATTCTGTTCACATAATGAACATTTTTAGTGCTTAATTCACAAAATTATAAGAAGAAATAAATGCAATTACATGGACAAAAAAAAAAGTAGAGGGCCAGAGATTTAGCTCAGTGGTTCCTGTGCCTGCCCAGCAACCACAGGGTCCTGGTTCAGTCTCCAGTAACCACATACAACAATACCAGGTGTGGTGACTCACACCCACCAGTCATCAGTACCACACCACACTGCTGGGCATGGTGGCTCACTCCTGTAATCCCAGCACTCGGGAGTCAGAGGCAGGAGGATTGTTGTGATTTCAAGGCTTGCCTGGGCTACATAGTGAGCTCAGGACCAGCTTGAACTACAAAGTGAGACCCTGTCTCAAAAAAAAAATAATTAGAGTCAGAGTCATGTAATATCAAAAATGTCCAGGATAAAATGGGAAATCACTTAATGTATGAAGCTTCAAGAAAATTATGACATGAATGAGAATATAATCAACAAGTGCCAGTATCAAGATAAATCAGACATTGGAACTATCTAAAGCAATTTTAAAGCAATCATCATAAAAATGATTAAACAGGCAATTCAAATAATCCAATCAAATGAAAAATAGTACATTCCTGTGAAGAAATGTTATAAAAAAGAAACGGAAATCATAAAATTAAAAATACAATAACCACAACTAATAACTCACTGATGTCTTAATAGACTGGAGAGAGCAGAGGTAAGAATAACTGCTCTTGGGAACAGACCAGTAGAATCTCCCCCAGCATCATTAACAAAAGGCAAATACAGTGAAAACAAAAAAAGGAAGAATGAACAGTGCGTCAGAGTTTTTGGACAAAATGAGAGAGCTAATGTCTGTATCACTGTAGTCCCAGAAACAAAGCAGTAAGATAAAGAGTGTGGTGGTGGCAAATAAAATAGAAGTTGAAAATACCAGAATTGGGGGGGACCCCACATAAACCTATAGATTTAAGAAGCTGAACAGACTCCATAAAAAGACTAGTGCAGTGAATTCTGCACCAAATAAAAGATAAACTTAGGGACAGCCAGAAAAAAACACATTACCTATAGAAGAAAACAAAGTCAGAGGACAGCTGATATCCCATCAAAAACCATGGGGAATCAGGAGGCAGAGACAGGAGGATTGCTGAGTTCGAGGCTTGCCTGGGCTAATAGTGAGCTCAGGGCCAGCCTGAACTACAAAGTGAGACCTGGTCTTAAAAAAAACAAAACAAAACACAGGGAATACAAGAAGCAGTGTCATATTACTGACATATTTAAAGAAAAGAATTTTCAATGGCAAATTTTATATACAGCAAAATCTTTTTTAGTAATGAAGGGAAGATATGCTCCTAAACAAACAGAAACTAAGATAATATGTTGCTAGTAAACTTACTCTTAAAATGACTGAATAAAGTTCTTTAAATATAACAGAAATGGTAATAAGAAAAAGGTTGGCACTTCAAGAGGGAAGAAATGTTAGAATGGGCAAAAATGGCCATAAATAACAGATTTTCCCATTTCTCCTGTTTATTATTATATTAGATAGTTGAAATAAAAGAAATAACACCCCTGCTATGGCACTTAATTGAGAGGCAATTATATCTTAAAATGGAGAAGATAATGAAATCTAAATCAAACCAAGTTGTCTACATATCATTTAAGCTGATTATATATGTCAGTACCAATAAACTTTAATGCCATGTATAACTGTTATAATACTTAGAATCAATCACATGAAAATAAAGCAAAGTGATGTTTTTTTAATCTGAATTTTTATTGGTACATTATATATACACATCACAATCTCAACATTGAGAATTTGTACCAGTATATGACACAATTTAATTATCATTTTCCCCTTCCTAAGCCTACCACCTCCTATGCTTATATACATAAACTTTGTTTCCTTTTTTAAAGTTTGATGTATTTCTTTGTTGTGTTTTTTAGTGCCATAACTGGAACAGAATTGATTTTTTTAAGCATTTTTAACATTTTTTCTTAATATACCTGCAAATAATCAAAATTGATTCTTTAAAAATGTGTAACCTACTAGAGTTAGGAAACATTTAAAAATAGAAAATGAATAACAAAATATCATCCATTAAAATAAAGGAATTTCATGAAAAGATACCTGAAATTTTGATAACAAAAACAAAATGGAAAAATAAACTCTCCCAAGAATAGATAATCTGAATAAGTTTATATATAAAGAAACAGTCAATAATTAAAACTGCAGAAAAACAAAACTTCAGGCCTAAATGTTTTCACAAATAAATCTACTAAACATTTAAGAAAGCAATCATAGCAACTTGTTTATAATTTCTCCCAGAAAATACCATTAGTAGTTATACTTCCTAACTCATTTTCTATGTAGCACTACTCAAATACTACAATCAGACCTTATATGAAAGGAAAACTATGAATCAATATCACATAAATCGATACTCAGAAGTACTTGCAAACCTTAGAAATCATATCTAGCAATATATAAAACCAATTATCATAAATGAGTTTTACTGTAGATATGTAGGTCTGAGCCAACATTTGACAATTGATCAACTTCATCTACCAAACCCAAAAGCTAAAATAGAAAGATTGTACAATCCTAACAAAAGAGAGCGAAAACAAAGACATTTGACAAAATTCAAAACCCCCTCATGGTAAAAATAAAAAATTCTCAAATTAAAAACAGCACTTCAGCTGGGCATGGTGGTTCACGTCTGTAATCCCAGTACAAAGGAGGCAGAGGCAGAAGGACTGCCGCAAGTTCAAGCCTAGCCTGGGCTACATAATGAGTTCAGGGCCAGTCTAAACTAAAAAGTGAGACACTGTCTCAAAACAGATAATAGATAATAGATAGATAGATAGACAAACAGACAGACAGACAGACAGACAGACAGACAGACAGATGGATGGACAGACGGACAGACAGAAAAAAAGAACAGCACTTCAACTTGATAAAGAATAGCTATAAAATATGCAACTACCATTCATTTTTTCTAATTTGAATCTTTATTGGTAATTATGTATTACACTCAACATTGAGAACTTGCACCAGTATATGACATGACTTGATTCTCATTTTCCCCTTCCACTATGCACCCTACAACCCCATTTACATAAGCTTTGTTTTCTTTTCTTACCATCAATTTTTTCCTTCCCCTCATTACTTACCCCTAAACCCTATTTTCCCCTGAATATTTACTATTTTGCAATACCTATCATGCATTCTAGAACTCATTTACATCTTTAGTTTCTCATACCAAAGAAAAGATATGATATTTATGCATCTGTGACCTATTTATTTCACTTATGAGTATGTCCCTAAGGTATGTCCATCTGAGTATAAATGACTCAAAATTATCATTTTTATGGCAGAGTAATACTACTATCATTCTTAATGGTGAAAGACTGAAAGTTTTTCTTCCAAAATCAGGAGCAAAGTAAGATTATGAAACCCCTAGCCACTCATATTGAACATATTAGAAATTATAATCACTTCAAGAAAGCAAGAAAAGCAATACAAATTCTAGAGAAAGGGGGTGGGGAATTACCTCAGTGGTCTGGCATCTGATGAGCAAGAACAAGGTCCCAAGTCCAATTTCTAGTACCACATATCAAGGTGCCAGACATGGTGGCTCATGCCTGTAATCCCAGCACTCAGGAGGCAGAGGCAGGAGGATTGCTGTGTTGGAGGCTTGCCTCAGTTACATGGTGAGTTCAGGGCCAGCTAGACTACATAGTGAGACCCTGACTAAAAAAACTTAAAAAAAAAAGTAAAAAAATTAAAAAAATTAGAGAAAGAAATAAAAATTGTCTATGTAAACAATCTGGAAAAAGTTCCAATAGAATTTAGTATTGCAGGTTAAAAGACACAAAACCAACATATAAAATCAATCATATTTCTGTATGCTAATGTCTTTAACATTGGAATGAAAACACAATCAATCCTTTTATAATTGTTCCAAGAATATGAAAGAATTAGGTATAAATCTCCCAAACACATACAGGATTGATATGATCAAAATTACAAAATACTGCTCAAAGACATCAAACCTCTATATAAATGGAGAGAAATACTATGTTCACAGATTGGAGGACTAAACACAGTAAACTTGTTGATTCTCTTCAACTGGTTCCATAGGTTTTACATAATTCCTGTCAAAATCCTAGAAAAAATTGGTAGCTACAGATAATATTATTCTAAGATTGGCATACAAAAGAGCACTCAAAAAGCTGTAAAACTTTTGAAGAAAGAATAAAGTAGGATGAATGTACCCAATTTTAAGAATGAGTTGTTAATGAAAAATATAGTGAAAGATTAAAAATTTTAAAAATTGTACTATGGTAAGTGACATGTTGCCATAATTTCCTACAAAATACTCCATCTTGCATAAAACACCCATTTTTCTTCCCACTTTCTAAAGAATTTCTGGAATTTCTCTCATGAACATCTTTAGTTTGTGTCATTGCTACCTTAACATACTCAACTCAAAGTGTTTGCCTTTCATGATCAGTTTGACTAAGGAAGAGTCAGAAGTCAAACAGTAGCATATCCAGTAAATAAAGTGAATCAGGATACATTTTAATGTTTTTACAAAGCTTCCATTTTCAGTCAGCAGCAGAATTCCTCATATTTTTAAATCATACCTCATACAGATAATCCTGAAAGTAGACTTCCACAACTGCTTCAGAAAGTGGCAAGAATGATGAGATAAATGCATATGAGATGTGGAGGAGTATTTAGAGGGGGATTTATGGGAAAGTGTCTTTAACAATATTAATATTTTTAATGTAAAAATTCACTGTATATGTTGATCACACCTTGTACAACTACAGTAACTAAGACTGGGTAGTATCAGTGGAGGTACAGGGATATTGATAAAAATAAACAGAACAGAGAACCCATAGATAGATCTATACAAACATACTCACCTGCCTTGGTCAAAAGGAATTTGATGAAAACAATATTTTCAATAAATTGTGCTAAAATGATTGGGTATGTATAAGTAAAATAAAGTAAAACCACTTAATTTTTTTTGCAGTACTAGGGATCGAACTCAGGCCCTTGTGCATCCAAGGTTTGTGCAGTACCACTTAAGCTTAATCACCAGCCTTACCACTTATATCTTATCCATTACAGATTAATTACATGAAAATAAGTCATGAATTTAAATGTGAAATTTAAAAATTTTTCTCTATAAAAGACTGTTACAAAGATGAAAAATAAACTACAGAATGGGATAAAATATGTGAACTATATAGTAAAGTACCAGTATCTAAAAAGATTACAAAAAAATAAAATAAGCAAATATATATCAAAAATGATCTGAAAACCTACATTGGGACTGGTGTGAAAACATGAACAGTCCTAGAGAAGGAAGACAATGGACTAATTCACCCACAGAAATAAAAGGTATCATTGCAAGGGTTAATACCAAACTACCACTTAGCCAGAGTGAGGCTAGATACACAGCAAGACACCAGGCCATGCAAAAGTAAAAGGAAAGATAGTTATTAAAAGGCTAAGCAAGAAGAAAGCAAAAGGAAAATATGACAGATAAAAGAAATATATCACCAACTGGGATAGTAATTTGTCTCAGCACCCCAGGACAACCTGGGATATCCCAACAGTAGTTGGTTGGGGTTCCACTGAGCAGAATACAGACATAGTATTTCTAAGAGTCTTTGAAAGTTTGCTTTTTTGCTGTTATCATATATATCATGTTACACAAAGGTGGCCTCATGCCAATAAGGCATATGTGTCTTAGAAGGAGCCTGCTCTTGGATCTGACTGGGGTCCAGGGCAGAGTCCTTGTACCAAATACTTCAGGTTAAGGTATTTATTCCCTCAAGGATAGGCTCTTGGAGGGCAAGTAATCCTTCTTGAGCACAGCACATACAGACGTAACGTTCTGGTCACATGAATCTGATTAACTTTCCATGCTTCCTTTAAAAACCTGTTAGGGAAAGTCCTTGGGTGTAAGGGATAGGGAAAGCATCATTCCTTCAGTGGCTTCATGGTGTCTTAGTCACCTTCTCATCACTGAGATGTAATACTCAACTCTCACAACTTAAAGAAGGAAAGGTTTATTTTGCTTCACAGATTGCGCACATCTCAGTCCACAGCTGCCTTTTAAAGATGGAATGACAGAAGTTCACGGCAGAGGAGAAACGTCTTATGACATGGCAGTAGAAAGCAGACAGAAATCAAGAGATGCATACCCATCGAACCCACATCTCATGATCCACTTCCTCCAACCAGACTTCACCTGCCAACATCATATTTAGATAGAACTGATCAGTGAACTAGTCCATTAATGAGTATCACACCACCATGATCCAATCGCTTCCCCAAAACCCCAACTATGAAGCTCATGAGGCTTTGGAGGGACATCCAAATGTAAATTACAACAGATGACTATGCAAAGCAGTTTTGATCTCATACTAATTGGTAGGGAAAAGGGGAGTTTGCTTAATTGGGGTTCATGACATGTGAAAGGGAAATAACCATAAATTTGGTCTAGGGTAAAAGTGGAAGGCCATCAAGAAAAAACTTACCAAGGGAGAAATCATCAAGAAGTGAAAGATTATAATGAATTTTTAAAATAGCAAAACAAGATATATTGAAGAGGTAGGAAAAAGTTGTCCATGTTATCCCAAGGCAGCAGAGAGGCATACCTCTACCTTGGAGAAGAGAGAGGGAATTAACTCTAGGCCTGACACTTGAACCCCAACACTAGTCCTGTCACCATGAAACAGATCACCAGGCAGAGCTCCATGACCCTACTGCCCAGGAATGCCCACAACTAGGAATGGTTTAGGCCAAGCAGTCAACTGCCTCTATAAACCTTGCTCTAAGCTTGGGCTACAATAGGAGGAGCAAGGCTCCACTACTGTAATGCAGTGTAGCCAAGAATTATCTTAGAGCTCAGTGTGAGGCCCACCATGGTGAGGCCACCATCAGGGAGAAACCAAAGGCCCTTTATGCAAACTAAAACTCACAATGGAGCCTCCATATCTGCACCAGTTATCAAGACGAGACCCACATACTGTTGAGATGTACTCAACACTGTCAGGCTTGGAATAGGCCTGTTATATACCCTATACTCCTGGAACTGTGCAGATCACTGTGTCAATGAGACTTAAATGTGACTCAGCTTAGCACTAGCCTGTTTGGTCAAGGGACTATCTCCACCAACAATCCTCCAATCTCAAGTAGAAAGACAAGCAATCTCAAGTAGCACAGCTATTGCCAGACCAGAACAGATGCATGTGGCTGTACAACTGCCTTGATACCAGATATCTGCACTTGAGTTGGATAGACTGTAAAGTCTGAACCTTGGCAAATTCTAACAGTCAGAATTCTCAGAGCTGCTCGTGGATAAAGCATCTAAAACAACCCTAATGCCAGGGGCAAACATATGGCTACAGCCTAGAGTTTCATTCAAGCAACAATCACCTGTGGCTGGTTCCAGCCACCCTGAGCCACAAGTCTACCTCAGCACAAGTCAGCCCTCATTAGCATGGGCCTTGGTCCAAACTTGGTGTTGTGCTGGTATTGTTGGGCTATGATTATGAAACAGCTTGGTGGCACTGGTAGCCAAGGAGGCTATGAGTGGTCCATCCATCATAAATCTGCCCAGAGCTGGGAAGAATCCCACAGTACCTGAGCACAAGCTCTTAACTCTGATGAGACCACCAGACCTATTCTGGTATGAGAGATAATCTTGTGGGCACAGACAACTTTTCTAGGTACTGTCCTGATGCTTTCTAAACAAGACACAAACTGTGTTCATGAAAAACCTGGCATGGAACTGTGCTCTAGTATCAAATACCACCAACATTTTCTTGCAAATCCTCATTTTCTTGCATTTTGTTGGCAAACCTTCAGGTAGTAACTGTCCAATGCTAAAACAGTGGAGGTTACTATAGGTCCAAGAAAATAAACAACCTACTTTAAAGTTCAAGAAAGACAAGCACAAAAAAGCTCGATTAAAATCACTAAATATATGAATTTTTTTTGAGACAGGGTCTCACTTTGTAGTTCAGGCTGCTCTGGGATTACAGGCATGAGCTGCCAGACCCAGCACTGTGGTGTGGGGTACAGATTGCTGGTGGGTGTGAGTCACCATGCATGGTACTGTTTTATGTGGTTACCGGGGATTGAACCAGGGACCTTGTGTTTGTTAGGCAGTCACCAGAACCACTAAGTTAAATCTCTGGCCCTAAATATCTGATTCTTTAATGCCATCTTATTCACAAGCTATCACACTGCAAAGCTTTCAGGAAGCCATTCCCTCATCTAAAATGAAGACATTAGAAACTGACAATATACTCACCAGCACGGGCAAACTCTTGGATGACAAATTCAGAGTAGCTGTTTTGAAAAAGCTCAAGGAGATCTATGAAAATGCAGAGAAAATATTTAATACTCCATAAGACAAAATTAAAGGAGAGATGGGAAGATTTTTAAAAATCCAACAAAATTAAAAATGTGATCTAATACATCAGGAGCAGGATAGATCAAGCAAGAAAGAGAGCTCAAAGACAGGGTACTTAAAAACATACATTTGGAGGAGTAAAAAGAAAAAAAATGAAGAGGAATAAAAAGATTTTATAGAAAGCTTGGGGTCATATTAAAAGAGCAACTATTCAGGTTGTTAGAGTTTAAGTAGGAGTTGAAAGGGCCAATGAGGTAGAGAATTTATTAAAGAAATAATGACAGAAAACTTCCCAAAGCTAGAGAAGGATACAAATATCCAGGTACAGGAAGATCAAAGGTCACCCATCAGATTCAAATCAACCAAGTCTACCCTAGAACAACAAGTTCTGAAAGGAGAAAGATAAAGGAAAACAACTCAAAGCTGTACGAAAAAAAATCCCAGAAAACACATAGATGTACATATCCTAGCTTATATGTCAGCAGATTTCTCAGCACAAAACTGACAGGCCACAATGCAGTGGCATGAGTTCTCAGTACGAAAGGAAAAAACTGCAAACAAAGAATATTGTATTATATCTATTACAAATAAAGAGATAACGACAGCTGCAGAAAAAACAAATGCTGACAGAACCTATCTATCTCCTTCATACCTGTCTTACAACAAATGCTACAGAAAGTTCTCCAAACTGAAACAAGAGGCATGTTACTAAGTAATAAGAAAACAGAGGCAAGTATAAAATGCATATGCAAAAAATTATACAAATTCAGAATGCCTTAACAGTATAAATGTGGTACATAAAGCATTCATAATTATACTATGAGGATTAAAAACAAAATAACTTTCATTCCTAAAATGCTAAGTAGTTTATCTTTTATTAATGTTATTGATACAATTTAAATATACATAATGATCACATCATCACAGGGAATTTATACCTATACTTGGTATATCTTGATTCCTTTTATTTCCCCTAATCCCCTCTCCTCCTTTCAACCCCTTTCCCCCTCTTTATTTACAGATAGTTGTTTAGTTTCCATTTCTTTACCCTTCCTTCTTCCCCCACCTCCTCCTTACTTCCCCTCTTTGTGAAGAATAATTTTTCTGTTTCAAACTATTCAGTTTACATTTTGTTCCTTATTTACACATTCACTTTTCTTAGACCAGAGACAATGTGAAATTTACACATCTGTGTCTGATTTATTTCACTTAAGGTACAGTCTTCCAGTGAAAATATATTCTTTTCAGATCATGATATAGTATTACCATTGTTATTCCATAATCATTTTTTTTTTTTTTTTTTTTTTGCTTTTTGGAGACAGGGTCTCGCTTTGTAGTTCAGGCTGGCCCTGAGCTCACTATGGAGCCCAGGCAAGCCACCGTGAACTCAGCAATCCTCCTGTCTCTGCCTCCCGAGTGCTGGGATTACAGGCGTGAGCCACCACGCCCAGCATTATATGTGGTAACCGGGATCGAACTCAGGTCCTTACGCTTGCGAGGCAGGCGCCGGAACCACTGAGCTAACCCTCCGGCCCTCCATAATCATTTTTGATGTAAAATTATTCTTTTATATAATGACTTTCATATTTTCTTTATTAATATCTACTTGCATTATATTAAAGTAAGTTTTTTAAGAGTACAAGCTCAAGGTCTATCCATGTAGCTATAAATGTCTCTAAGTTATCATTAAGGCTGAGTTGTTCTTGGTCATGGAAGTATCCTATTTCCCCATAGATTTTGAAAGACAGTTTCATGGGGTACAGCAATCTGAGTTGGATGCTGATTTCTTTTAGGGTTTGAAATACTTCACTACAAGCTCTCCTTGTCTTAAGGATTTATGTTGAGAAGTCTGTTGCAATTCTGATGACATTTCTTTTCATAGATGATTTGTTTCTTTTCTCTAACAGCTTTTAATATTCTGTTCTTTTACTGAATTTGTGGAATCTCAATACTGGACTATGGTGATGGTTATGACTCCAGACAATCACAACGTTGTCACTCAAGACAGAAAAACTGATTAGAACAGCTTTGACGTCCTGACCAAAGTAGTGTAATTATTAATAACAGCAGCATCAGGCACAGCCTATAAACTGATAAACTGTGATAACTATTAATTTTGCACCTTTAACCATATGCACAAAAGCTGCTCTTATGTCACAAACTCCAACAGAAACCAGAACTTTGTATGTAGTGAGTTCTCCCTTAGTACAATGTTTTAAACCTGTTAGGGATAATATAAGAGGGGTGGGGGGCAAAACAGAGAGATAAAGAGATATAACAGAAACAAGGAGGGGAAAGGATGAATATCCAAGCTTTGAAAAAGTATAGAAGAGGGCATGAGGGAAAGAATGAAAGAGAAAGCAGAATACTGAAACAAACAAGAAAGACAAGAGACCCTGTTTACTAATGTGAAAATATCATAAAAATTAAGATTAATAATTAAGGAAAAAGGGAAGATGAATACAAGAGAAAGATAAAGGTAAAGAACTAAACAACCAGACATACCTATTGATAATTATCTTCAATACAAATGGATTAAATTATTTTTTTTCTTTTTCTTGAACTAAAAGACATGGAATGTCTGCACATATAGATTAGAGCACAACATATACTTGTACAAATTGTTGCTTATACAAATCTCAGTTGGAAAGTGAAGGAATGGAAAGAGATAACACTATGTAAAATGAATCTAAAAGAAAGCAGGACTGGCCATACTTATATCACATAAAATACACTTTAGAGATAGTTATCATATAATGATAAAGAGCTAACTAAGCAATAGGAAATAACAAATTTTAATTGTATTTCTTTTCTTTTTAGACCCCAAATATATAAAGCAAAAATTAATAGAACTAAAAAGGGACATACACTCCAATTTAACAAAAGTAGGACAGTTTACTGCCCCCAACTAAAATGGACAGATCATTCACAAACACAAAAACTAATAAAGAAAGAACAGTTAAATAAACGAAATAGACATCCACAAAACATCCTATGGCTACAGAATACACATTCTTCTCATCAGAATGGAGGAGCAAATGTAGACAAATAGAATTATATTAAACTAAAAAGTTTCTGTGCACCAAAAGAAAAAGTCAACATACTAGCCTACAAAAGGGAAAATGTTTATAAACTATATATCTGACAAAGGGTTGATACTAAGAATTTTTAAAGAACTCCAAAAGCTTGGACGGCAAAAAAAAAAAAAAAAAAAAAAGAGTGATTTTAAAATGGGGAAGAGACTTAGATAAAAATTTATCAGAAGACAAAAATGATCCATAGGTTTGTGAAAAATGTCCAGCATCACTAATGATCAAGAAAATGTAAAGCAAAACCACAAGATACATCACTTCACACTTGTTAGATAGGCTATTATCAAAAACAAAAGGACAGCAAGTACTGGTAAAGATGCAGAACAAGAGAAACATTTACACACAATTGTTGGGGCAAATTAGTGCAGCCACTGTAGAAAACACTGTGGAAGTTCTTAAGGAAATTAAGACTAGAACTACCATATGACCCAGTGACCATATTACAGGGTTTATTCCCAAAGGAAATGAAATCAGTACATCAAAGAGATACTAGGTTACCTATGTTTATTGTAGCACTATTAGCCTAGAAATGGAATCCAACAAAAGGTTCATCAACATATAAATTGATTAAAAGGTTGATAACCTATACACAATAGTAGTCAGTCATAAAAATAATGACATCCCGTCATTTGTTGATGGAAGTCAAGATCATTATATTACATGAAATAAGCCAAGCACAGAAAGACAAACACCACGTGAGCTCACTCATATGTGGAATACAAAAAGTAGATGTCACAGACATTGAAAGTATAATGACAGTTACCAGAGGATGGGGAAGGAAGGGGAATAGGAATGGATAGGGTAAATTTGATCAATGAATACAAAATTACAGTAAGATAGGAGAAAAGGGTTTTGGTGTACTATTGTACAGTACCATAACTAATGGCAATAATACTGTAAGTTTCAAAAAGCTAGAAGAAAGGGCTCCAAGATTCTGTCCCTGGAGGTGGCAGCGGCGGAGGCGGACTGAGGCCTGCACACCAGCCTGCTCCATCCCAAGCCAGCACAGACGACTCGGCTACCCCAGGTGCCACTCAGTTCCCAGTGGCGGCAGTGGAGGACTGAGGCCTGCCCACCAGCCCACTCCACCCAGGAGCCATGCAGTGAGGAGTCAGGTACGGACCCTGGGCGTCATCCCCACCACAGAGGATTGAGGTCTGCTGGCCAGCCCCAGCCCCATCCCGGAGCTGCGTTGTGAGGACCCAGGTCCGAGAGGAGGCAGGGCCATTTCCTGCATCCCTCCACACTGCAGCTGTGATGAGAGACCAGGCAAGATAAAAGGGGGGGGATCTAGCTTCTATTTTGCCATCTACTCCTAGATCCCTCTACTCACCTCTTGACACAACACCCTCTCCTATCTTCTTGTCAGAAGCAATACCCAGAAGTAAAAGACTCTTAGGCTGACCTATTTCTTCTCCTATACTACTATAAGAAGGTGTACAAAGTCTCCAATGCTCTTACAGCATACAGTTGGTTCTGTTTTATATACGCCCTTTTATCCTCTATTACCCACTGGCATATATGAGGTTCTAGAGTATAGGTGATCTTCATAAATCTGCTAACCCCATTTCACTCTCCTTCAGTCCCCCTACCTCCCTGATTCCCCAGTGACCTCTTATTGCCAAAGGGTTCAGTGGGTGCATTTATGATCTACATGTTGTATACACATTGATGATTAATTCTAAATTTTGGCATAGGAACATAGAGGTAACTCATAAGCACAAAATCTCCAGAATATGATTTAACAAAACTTTTGATTTTATTTATTGTGTTAAATACTAATATTGGTATTGATTGTATTATGGTAACAAACATGATGTGTTTGCTCTGCTCAAATACCTCATGTGATGTGTCAGAACTGAGAACTTTCAAGAGTCATTACACATTCAAGGAGGATACCCCAGGAAGGTGCCACATCCAAAGAGCCCCAGATAATAGAAAGAAAGAGACCTGCAACAAACATTGCCCTGTCATCAGGCAAAGAATAGCACTAGCAACAACGAAAGAGTAGAAATGAGAAAATATACCAAAAACCAGACACAAAGATCACCACCACAGGGAAATTCAGAGAAAAGAGAAATAGGGAAAACTGAAACACAAGCACCAGAACTCTTGGAGATGGTAACTAAAGCAGATCTAGTAAAATGGAAATCAGAACTCATCTCTGAGATCAAAACAGGGATACTCTCTCTACAGTGAAAGACATCATTAAAGAAGAGATCAGTGAGATGATAGAATCCAAGATACCAGAAGCAATGGAAGCTTTTAAACAGCTTCAAGCAGAGCTCCAGGGAATGATGAAGGAGAACGAAAGCTTGCGCAGTAGGATGAATGAAGCAGAGAACCGAATCTCAGACCAAGAGGACAGCATAGCAGCCAAAGAGCAGGAAAGATAGGAAAGATATATTCTATGGAAGAGAGCAAGGGACCATGAGAAATCAATTCAACAGCTTTTAGATGACTCAAAGAAAAATAATATAAGACTCATTGGAGTCACGGAGGAAGCAGGAGACAGTGTAAAAGACATAAAAAGCTATTGTCAGAGATAGCAACAAAAAACTTCTCAGGAAAAGAAATAGACATACAGATAAATGAGGCCTATGGAACTCCACAGCACCGTGACATAAAAATATCTACACCTAGACACATAATTATCAAGGTTCCAGATGCACAACAAAAGAAGGAAATATTGAAAGCAGTGAGAAAAGGCAAGAAAATCATCTACAAAGGGAAGCCCATTAGGATCACAGCAGACTTTTCAACACAAACACTCAATGCAAGGAGAGCGTGGAGGGAAGTATTTCAAGCATTGCAGGAAAACAACCTCCAACCTAGACTGTTGTATCCTGCAAAACTATCTTTCAGAATAGACGGGGAAATAAGATACTTCCATGATAAAGAACACCTGAAAAACTTCACAAGCACGAAACCTGCACTCCAAAACATCCTAAAAGACACCCTCACAAACACATGGAAATTGAACAACTCTCTGTAAACCAACCAATGGGCCACAAAAGAAATTAAAGAAGAAATTAAACAGTTTCTACAACTAAACGACAACCCCAGCACAACATACAGGAATTTATGGAACACAATGAAAGTTGTTCTATGAGGGAAATTCATAGCAGTGAATGTAAAAACTTGGAAAATAGAGCAAACAGACATAAACAATCTAATGATAAACCTCAGACAGTTAGAAAAAGAGGAGCAAAACAAACGCAAATCACATACTAGAGAGGAAATTATAAGAATCAGAGCAGAAATTAATGCAATGGAGACAAAGAGAACAATACAAACAATCAATGAATCAAACAGTTGGTTCTTTGAAAGGATAAATAAGATCGACAGACCCTTAGCCAACCTTATCAAACAAAGGAAGGAAAAGGCTCAAATCCATGCTATAAGGAATGAAAATGGGGAAATCAGCACAGATCCAGAAGAAGTCCAAAGGATAATAAACACATACTTTGAAAATCTATACTCCAAGAAGATGGAACATCTAGAAGAAATGGATAGATTCCTAGACTCATATGAACTTCCAAAGTTAAATGAAGAGGATATAAAAATGTTAAACAACCCGATATCAATCTGGGAAATTGAAAATGTAATAAAAAAAAAACCTACCAACAAAGAAAAGCCCTGGTCCTGATGGCTTCACTGCTGAATTCTACAAAACTTTTAAAGAAGAGTTAATACCAGTACTTCTCAAACTCTTTAATGAAATCAAAAGGGAAGCAGTACTCCCCAAATCATTCCTTGAAGCAACCATCACCTTGATTCCAAAGGCAGGGAAAGATCCCACCAAAAAAGAA
>PVIC010036528.1:0-18536 GCA_004025085.1 Thryonomys swinderianus
CAAAAACTGTGGAAAATATCATATTACCAAACACACAAAAGTTATAAAATACACAAATTGAACAATATAAGAAAGAATGTTATGAAGAAAACTTAAATACACTATTTATTTAAAATGACAAAATGCTATCCCACGTTCTTGAATAGAGAGGTCAAATATCAAAGAGTGTCCATTTCCTAATTGATAAGTAACTTTAGCATGGCACTATTTAAAATTTCCCAAAAACATTTTACTTTTGGAATTTGACAAACTGATTCTAAAATCTATAGAGAGCAAAGTTCAAGGTGTACATAGCTTTGCCACGTGCATCAGGGGTTCTTAAACCACACTTTCCTCATTTTCACTAAAACAGGTATTTTGTGTGCATCACAATCAATCAGATGGAAGAAGTCCTTGAGTCGCGGGAGAAGGTGTTCCCACACCAAACACTTCTAATTTAGTGATGGTGGGCTGGCCCATTAGAATTTGCATATCTAACAAGTTCCTCAGATACCTTGAGGGCATAGTTCAGAAGATCCCCTGTTTGGACTAAATACTTGTGTATGCTAACTTTATGGAACATACAGTTACTGTGATTGTAGCAAAATAATAAAATCTATATTGACTCACAGGGAAGACAGTTAATTTAGTGTTCCAGTTATGATGTCCTCTGAGATCTCAGCTTCCTCATCTGTGAAATAAATGCATTGGATCAGATGACTTTTGTGCTGAAGCATTTTGATACCATTTTATAATCAAAGCCTCAAGTCACAAAACAAAATGTGTTTTTGGTTATATGTAAATATTACTATAGTATAAAGAGGGGAGATGGATATTTTCATTGCTTCTATGCCTATTTCAATGCAGATTGATCTGAGTCTAGTTAAATCACACATACTATTAGAATCTGGGTACATTTGGATGATAAAGTATTTCTAAAAATGCCACATTTTACTGATACAGCATTTATTTTTTGCTGAGAAATAAAGATTATTTCCCAAAGAGTACTTGGGAGCTCTATTAGACATAAAGAAAGTACCTTGAATAACTTCAAGTGCTTTGTACTTATTTACTGCATTAGAATTCTACACTGTGCTGAAGCTCAAGAGCAGGTTTTCGCTCCTGTTTCTCACTAGAATCACAATCCCTCGGGACCATTTTCCTCTCACTGAGCTACATCTCAATCAGTAGACAATTCACCAAGGAGACTCAGTTTGAATTCTTTCTTCATCTAGTCACACTCAATTGAACACAGAGGCCTGTGATCATTAAAGGCCCAGCTTTCTCCTGACAGTTTCATGGAAGCGATCCAAAGTTGCTCAGAGTCTGAATTACATATTCTCTTGAAATTGGAGCTGTGTACCGTGCAATGGTGTGACCTTTTCCTGCAGGCTTTTTTTTTTTTTTTCTGTCTGTGGTTTGAGAGGTATAGGCACATCAGAGAAACTCCACTAAGGATAATCACATTATAAATGTGATAGGAAAAAATGTGATATGAAAGGTCATATTATCCACCAGCTATTTACTTCAAGGAAGGAATGCTTCTCTATATACTTTTAAATATTTAGGATTTAGAGAACATGGGTACTCCATTTTCTTTGTAGTGATTTAAACAGATGTATCATTTGAATACTCAAACTGTTTAGTACTTATTCAAAGAAGTATAAATTCCACTTTGTTTTTATTTCTTGAAACCTCAAGTAATGGGTTAAAACTAGAAAAGTGTTCGATTATTCTTTATTGATTTACAATTGTGGTTCAATATATCTACTTCAAATTATATGTTTCTTTGCATCCTTTTTATGGATCATGGCCTTTACTGTTTCTTAAGCAATTAGACTTTTTATCATTCTTAAATTATTATCCAATGTCACAGTTACTTACTAGTGGTTTTCAGTTCATGAAATCCTTTTATTTACTAAATATAGTAAAGTTCTTTCTTGCATGGTTTTGTATCCTCAAAGACAGTAGATTCAATATACTTGATTTGGTACTTTCACACAGCTGAGGTAAGGAAAAATGCAGACATCATGCACAACCCTGAAAAGTTACATAAGAGAAGTTAGAATGCTAGTAGACTTTGCCTTCCCTAGTTCAGCATATAATCTTATTTATGTAATCATTTTTCCTCCTGAACAGGAGAAAGTGAGAATTTATATTTACATATAAGTTTCTTCAGTTAAGAGAAAATGAAGAGATTTAAAAAAAAAAACTTTAAGCATCTATTACCTCCAGCACCTGTTCTTATATACAGGCTCCTTGAGGTAAGAGATGTAGTTGGTTATGATTGTATATTATATCTGTGAAGTAACATATATTGACCCAGTTTACTTTCTTTAAAATGGAGTTAAAAACACTACCAACATTGTGCGATGGTTGTGAGATCTTGCAATTTCAATATTTTGCAAGTTTTAATCAGCTTATAGCTTTTAAACATGCTGTTATATAAAGTGAGTAGTTTGTTCAAGAAACCAATGGATTGCATAAAGTATGTTATTCACTGTCCCTGTCCCTGAAATCATTGATGAAGTCCTCTGTGTCTCTCTCTCTCTCTCTCTCTCTCTCTCTATATATATATATATATAGAGAGAGAGAGAGAGAGAGATCTATATATAGAGAGATCTATATATATACATCTAATAAATCTATATATACATCTAATATACATAATATAGATCTATATATACTTATATATAATATACATACTTATATATAATACAGATCTATATAGAGAGAGATGTAATAGATCTATATATAGAGAGATAATATATAGATAGATATCTATATCTGTATATATCTATATATGTGGATCTATAGTATATATATCTCTATAGATCTATATAGAGAGATATAGATCTACATATATAGATATAGATATATCTATATATATAGATCTATAGCGATATATATAGAAACAGAGCTTATATATATAATTTATATATATTTATATAGACAGAGAGATTATATATGTGTGTGTGTTTCACTCCATATAAATATGAGAGCATATGGTAAATACTGCCCACATGGTCCAAAACATAATGGAGGAAATTCAAGCAAATTTAACTATATGATTTAACTGTATGAAATTCAACTGTATGAAATGTATTTAACTGTATGAAATTCAAGCAAATTTAACTGTATGATTTTAAAGATATATGATCATTGACAAGAGTACTTTTTAAAGTTTAACTTCTATTTAATGCAATACAAAGGAAACAGCCAGTAAATAACAGCTTTACACATAATGGGTCTAATTGAGACAGAAGGAAGAGATAAAATTGGAGAAAAAGCAATTGCCGTCTGATGCTATCGGAGCCAAGTCCCTTAGGAAGACAAGTACTTAAGCAAATTTCACAAAGTGGTATAAGAATTTCATGAAGATAAGTAGGTTTTATAACTGACCTAGATCCATAAATTAAGTTGTGAATAAAGTCTAAGCCTATCTTTATGAATACAGACTCTAAGACAGCTATAACGGCATCTGGCTTCCTGACACATCTACTGGCTACAACAGAATCACCTGGGAAAGACCAGCACAAGGCTACTGTTCTGTGATGTCTTAGCTACATTTTCATCACTGGCACAAAACACCAGATAATCACATTGAAAGTCAGAGAGTTTCCTTTGCTTGCTTTTTCTGTCCATCGGCATCATATCCAGGGACATGGTGATAGAATATCCTGGGTCGAGAAAAATTAATCACTTCATGGCTATGGAGAAGTAGAGAGAAATGACTAGAACCAAGGAGAGAGACACACCTCCCAGGACACACCCCAGGGACCTCCTTATTTTGATCAGATCTCATCTCTCAGCACTAAGTCAGCTGCAAGACCAAGTTTCCAAACGCTCTGTCTACAACTGCATAAGACTCTAACAGAACATCTCAGCAGAAATCAAAACATCTACTCAGATCCCACATACCCAAATCTATAAGAATAGAATGGAGAAACATATCTTTTAAACAATTCTAGCACGTTCCCTAGGGTGAAAACAGCTAACAGTCACGAAAAGGAAGGGCTAGACAATGAAAATAGTGCTATGGAAACGTCCTTCTACCCACAGGCAAGAAGCCCGAGGAGGGGCTGGTGTATCACACTGCTCAGTGATGACTTTAAACCATCAAATCAAAATGGATAAATCCAGTATGTGAGCCATGTGCTTTTGTTTATGGGACTCAGTCCTTTAGAAATGGGCTACCATTATCTATATATGTAGATCCATTTATATGCTATTTACATGGAAAGAGAAATGGAATGCTTATTGATTAGCAGGAAAAATAACAGGATTAAGTGAAAAAAGCATGAAGTCTGGAACTATCAGTATCTAATACTTGTGTGCCTTTTCAGTTTACCAGCCAGTTTTTCAAGCATGATGTGAATTTAGCTGACAATTGTCTCACTGAGTTAAAGGACCTTTAGCTCTTGGAGTTGGCCTCACATTCCATGGGAGAAAAAGAATGAAGAAGACTATATAGTGTTTAACAGGACCTAAGGTGAAATTTTTGTATATTTTATAATTTTCATTTTGATAAAATGATCATTCATAATTTCTTTGCAAAATCTCTTATCCTGAAGCGCTAAGAGGAAGGATTGATTGAGTTTGGGTGCTTCTCATACAGTGAAGAGTGCACAGGCCAGAGTCAATGAGATTGGGTTTCAGACACGCTACTGTCCCTGTTTGACCACAAGACACACACATTCTTCTGCAAGATAAACTCTCTGATTTGTAATGCATTGAATTTGATCAAAACTACTCTAAGTACTCTTATAAATACTATATTATTGTCCTTTAAAACAATAGGTCCAAACAGACTGAAGCTCCCAAAGGGTCAGTACTCATGACTGTATCTGGTCTGTTTAAATACAAACTGTTGTGTTAAAATAAGCTAAGCTCTCTAGTCTTTGCCAAACCCAAATTGTGTTCCCCCTAAAGGCATTCACATCTTAATCCCTGGAAATCATGGGTAACAGGGCTTAGAGACATAAAAAAGGTAAGGATTTTAAAATAGACTGGATTATCCAAGAAACTAATCTTATTATATGCTTCTTATAAAGAGGAGCCAGCCAGGTCAAAGTCAGAAAAGCACAAGTGACACTGGAGACCAAATCAGAGTGATGTGAAAGGGAGCTGTAGAATTCTAGCTTATTCTAGAAACTAGGTAAAGCAGAGAATGAATTCTAGAACTTGGAGAGCCTCCAAAGAGACTGGAAACAATGATGCTAATGCCTTAAGACTCATTTATAAATTCTTACCTTTAGCACGAAAGGAAAGCAAAGTTATATTTTTGTTAAGTCACTAAGCTTACAACTTCACATTATAATAGTGACATGAAATTAATGTAAGAATGCCATCAGAGAGTCCTGTTTATGGGGGGAATTGATCACTTTTGAAAATATCTGGAAGTCTCTAGCATTTTTTCATACTGAGGTTTACCTCACCTTCCCTCACATTAGAGCTAAAATTCAGGATTCAGTTTTTTGTAACAAAATGCAAAGGACTTGATTCTGCAAAAAGTTTGCATCAAGGTCACAAGCAGAGATTAGCTGGAACCTTGTTTTGTGTGGCTACTGTCATCTGCAGTGTCTTCAGCTCTTGAGTTAGTGTCTCCATTCCCCTGACGTGACAGTGCCATGGAGAAGGCAACACAAGATAGTCCAGGTCAACCGTACTCCAGTGGAGTCACTGAAGTGAGTCATGTTTGCCACTAATATTAGCTTCAAACCACAGGATCTTCAGTCAAAATTGACTGAACTTCCAGAGAGACTCCAAGCGAGGAGGACTGTTTACATGACCTTGCTCTCCAATAGCACTGCACAAAATTTCTGTGCATATTTAAAGGAAGGTTGTTTTAATCCTTTAAATCTGGAGTGAAAATGTGACTATTAGCAGATATTCTTGTTATTGCGTCTGAAGTATGACTATCAGTGCATCAATGGCTACATTTCAGGTTCAAGGAATATATTACCAACTTTGGTAGATTTTAATTACTAATAGGCAGGCATGCTTGTCTTCTACATCAATAGATGAAACCTCTACTCTCTGCTTTAGTTTCATAAAGTTGACAGTAATCTCATTTCTGCTTCAGTCAATTTTCCTTCAGATATTGTGTTTACTATATTGGCTGTTGTGTTTACTATATTGGCTGTTTTCCCTAAGGACACTCTTAGCCATCCAATAGCCAATCATAAAGTATATGCACCTTATTCAACATCTTCCTCTTTCTCTTCCTAATCAGTCACTAAATCAAGTTGTTTGTCTTAACAATTTTCAGTTGAGTTGCGTTTTCTTAACTAGTATTGGCTCAGGCTTCATTATGAGCCTTTATATTTCCTATGTAGACCACATAAATGACTTCCTAAATATCTTTTCTTCTTTCCAATTCTGTCACTTTTCAGTGATAATACAAAGGTTTGCAGCATCTATTGGTTGTAGAGATGCCAAACTTTAGAATTCTTCTTTCACTCAACTTACTGTGCTTTAATTTTGGCAACTGTCATGGGGATGCAAAACAACAACAACAACAACAACAAAAATGGCTATGCAATCAGTATCTTCTCGTACATACAAGAGAGTGCTATGGTGCCTGGTCTGTAATCAGTTGAGAGGCTGGATATTATGGCAGCCCACAATAGAGTCATAGAAAATGATACTAAGAGGTGAAACCAAAGCTCTCCTTCTTTAGCAACTCCTGTGCCAAAACAGTTGTATTTTCTTCTCACTGGAATCTGATAGGTGATGAATGCATAATTCAGATGCTATTTATTTGTGTGATCAGAGCTGCCTGTCACAATCTGTGACTTCATTTACATCTAATCACAGAGTCTGGGAAGAGCTGGGAGCACCATCAGGTAAAATTTGCCTGTGTGAAATGTAGTTTTGATAGTTACGCAAGGCCCAGAAACCTGGAGGATAACGATTCTTGGCAGTTCCTTATGGGACTTATGTCTTATGTCATTGCAGGGAGTTTATGCCATCAGTTAAACATGTAGGAAAAAAAAAGTGAACTTCTACAGAAAGCTCTATAAAGTATGGTGCAGAAATGGACAACTGTCAACTGTTCTCTAACAACTCTGTCTAGGAAAACCACAGAGGACAATGGGGAAGGTGAGTCTTCAATGTGAGAACAACATTAATTTTTAATTCATTTTCTCTATTTTTTTTTAAATTAGAGATGGCTAACTGTTAAGAAATGATAGTTTCTGAGACAACTAAGGAAATGAAACAAATAAGATATTGTGAAATAGGAAGAAAACATTCAAGTGGGAAAGGCCACAAGGGAGGGGCACAGAAAAAGAAAGCAAAGGAAAGAAAAATGGAAACAAAGCTCTTGTAAATAAGGGGAAGATGGGTAGAAGGGAGGGGAATGGAAGAGGAAGATATGAATTAAGGTATATCATATACAGGTATCTATTGCATGCGATAAATGTGCTCATTATGCATATCTAAATTGTACCAATAAACTTAAGGATGAAAAAATAAGCCTTTGGTAAAAATGTAGCACGTTGGGTTTTCAGATTAGGGGGTCATGAAAGACATGCACCCACGGGACCTTACCACATAGAAGACTCGCCCAAGGGCCCTTAGACACCGATGGCTGTCAACATACATAGACCACTTTGTAACTCTATAACCACTGTGCATTTCACTGAACTTGCTTTCTAAGCCTCCTCATTGCACACTTAAATTAACCACCCAAACAGATACAGTGGTGGAGATGGAAATATAAGGAACTGACTTCACTAAGGCTGACTTTGTCACTAAGGCTGACTTTGTCACTCAGTTTGTTTCCAGGATGGCTAGAGTTCAATATAACTCATTGCTAGAGTCCCTGGCAAGTAAAAGGAATGATTTCTCTTCAATTAGGTTAACAACTAATAGTTTATTCTGTTTGAATAATGTCCACTATAATATTTTAGCTTTCTTAATCACCTATGCATTACTACAGGCTCTTGCATATGGTTGCTACTAAATGAATAAAACACATTATAGTAAGAACTACAAGGCAGTGAAATAGGAAGTATGATGTTTTCTGACTTACCACCCAACCAAAGCATTTGGTCTTGAAAAACATTAGAGTGGCTTATTAAAATTTAGATTGATATAACCTATGAGGCATACTTAGTGAATTTTGGATATTGTCTAATATATTCACTGGATATCTGCATCCCCGCACATACTCCTAGTAACTAAAAAGCCAGACAGTGAAATTCTAACTTACTAAGTTGACTTTAGGAAGAAAATAAAATCCCAAGTTCTAATTCAGTTGAATTTGATCATAATTTGTTTCCTTATATAAATGCTCTTATATAATGTTTAGATTCCATATCTTTTATTTGCTAAGACTTATTCCTTGCCTTTTTGCAATTTCTACTTCATGTCCAAACAATAATTTTGAAACATGCCACTTCTTGGGGTGTTCTTACTTTTTAATTAGAGGAATCTATCAGGGCACCATGGTACTACAGGTAGACTGTGCTGAGCACCGTTTGGCGATGAAATTTGAGAGCTATAATATCAAACTCCTGTGGTATCAATCTTCAGTCAGAATTTATGTATTAGAGGTAAAGGCATATAACTGGGGAGAAAGAAGAAAAGGCAGTATCACTGTCCTGAGCCCCCTGTGGGAACTGGGAGGAAAGTGCTACAGACTGTGGTCGGTGATTTCCAGGGCTTCTGCCTGAGAACTATGCACATGAGATCTGCAGAGGCTAATTTCATTGGCAATGTTTATCCTTTATCCCTTCAATTTGAGAATTCCAAATGATACCTTAAACTTTATTTTTTTTTTAGACAGATTCTCATTTTGTAGTTCAAGCTGGCCTTGAGCTCACAGAAATCTTCCTTCCCTTTCTTCCTGAGTGCTGGGATTATGGGCATGTGTCACCGCACCAGGACTTTGAAACTTTATTCTTCTCTCCCATCAGTAGTTTTAGAAGCTTGCTTTTTACACCCAGTATTTCTCTCCACTCAGAATACCTAAAGTAGTTTTCATTTTTGTATCTTAGTCATACTGATAAAAGCTAAATTGAGCCTGTTAACATATACATAGCCAAGTGCACAGAATGCTTACCTACTAGGAATTTCCTCGCAGCGCTGCCACGTAATATTTCATATGAACTTTCACCAGGATTCTGCAAGACAGTGGAATATTTCCGACCAAGCTCAGTTTCCCTTGGCACCAGGTCAGGAGCTGTGTGATCAAGCTAACAGGTGTGAAGCATTCTGTGCCTGAGCTACTGCAATGCTGTCAGGCTGTGCTCCGGGATAAACAGGTGCTCCTCCGCTTACTCTGCCATGTGTTGAAAATAAATTGAATAATGACATTCTTTGAATTTTCAAAAGAAAATATATAGACTTTTTTCTGTTTAATTTACTCCCATATAATTAAGCTAACTTCTGTGCTATTTTCTAGCATGGCCATAGCAGAATTTTTAAAAATATTAGCTATATGAATAGACAAACACCAAAATGGCAATCATTCTGAGGCTTTTATTTTTGCTTGTGTTCAGTTCATGTGATATATATATATATATATAAAACATATATATATTATATATAAAACATATATATTATATATAATATATATCACATATATATCACACATATATATCACACACATATATAACTATATATGCATATATATGTATATATATGTACATATATAATTATATATGTACATATATATGTGTATATGTGTGTGTGTGTGAACTAAATTGGAACAAAGCTGCTTCTAGGTCATGGACATTTAAAACAATCAAATCTGTAATCATCTTTTGAAGGGATGCTACCATCGAAGTAGTTTAACCATGGGCAATCAGACAGGTGCACATGTATACTTTAGAATACTATTCACTCAGATAGAAGAGTTTAATAAAATGTAATATATATTACTAAGACTGTGCCCAAAGTAGTGAAGAGCATGAGGTTGTACCGTAGTTAAATGGTAAAGCCTGTCAAGCGTCACGATGGGTGGTTGAGAGCAGAAGATTGCTGAGTCAACTATCAAAGACAATACATACAACAACAACAATAACCACAACGTCAATATATTTGTCTTTTTTCCTGGACATGAATCCACAGGTTCAGAGGACAAGATGAAACTCACAGGTGCACAGGGCTGTGTTACAGTGGTGGAGCACTGAGTTCTAATGAACTGAAAACTGGTAACTATTTCCTCTAAAGAGAGATAGTATATCTTCCAAATATATCTGTCATAGAAAGTAATTAAAATTAAATTTAAAGCAAAGTATGATTGGTATATTCCATATAAGATATGAGATTATTAATGATGCATAAACTTTCTATTTAAAAGTATCTCAAAATAATATTGATAATGATAAATAAAACAATAGAATACAATACTTAGTTTTTAAAAACTTAATGTAGCTGGGGGTGGTGGCTCATGCCTTTAATACCAGCACTCGGGAGGCAGAGGCAGGCTGAGTTCAAGGCTTGCCTGGGCTACATAGTGAGCTCATGACCAGCCTGAACTATACAGTAAGACACTGTCTCAAAAAAAAAAAAAAACTAATGTAAGCATTTGGGCTACTTTTTGTTCATGAAAAATCAATTATATATAATAAATTCAATTTATTTTTGACTAGTAAAATGTTCATCAGTGGATTGCATTTTGACACTTATTTCTTGTCACAAGAGATGAGGAATAAATATATTGTTTGGTGTGCAGAAAAGCTTTCACAGCAGGACTTTGAGATGGGTATCCTGTATGATGGACCACGGTGAGTCTGGCCATCTAGTGTTTATACCCTTTTGTCTTCTTCCTAGTTTAGCTAAATGAGGTGTGTCATGCCCATCAAAAGACTGTGGGATAAATGAGAAGATGTCAGTGCTGCCACTAAATTCTTAAAGAACTGGGGCATCTGGCTCAAGTGCTCTTTCCTCCCTCTGCGGTTGCTTGTTCTAAGGAAAACCAGCAGCCGTGCTCCAAGATGTCCTGTGGAGAAGTGCATGAAGTCAGAGATTGATCTTCTCAGTTTAACAGCTAACAAGGAACAGGAAGTCCTCCTAACATCCCAGGGAGTGAGCTGTGAAACAAAAATTCTCCAAGTATCACTTCCTCAGGAGAACACGGCTTCCAACAATATTTGCTCTGACATCTTGTGAGATACTGTTAGATGAAGCCAACCCAACATAGTGATATCTGAGTTTCTCTCCCCGAAAATTATGAGACAGTTTTGTTAGTTTTTGTGTTTATCTTCAGCTCTAGAGTAGAGCTTATTTTGTTAGGTAGTAATAGATAATGGTTAGTTACTGACAAGTTGGATCCTGACGCAATGCATACTTAAATGAGGCACAGTGACAGTCTTCTATTATTTTGTGGAGCTTTGGTTTCAACAGTTTCAATAACTTTTGGAAAACTATGGTCTGAAAATAGGAAATACCAGAGATAAAAACTTCCTCCGTTATGGATTACACACCCTTCTGGACAGCATGATATAATGTCACGCCTTTTCTTTCCTTCTCACCTGGAAGTGAATCATCCCCTTTTGAAATGCTACCATCCCTTGACTTTCTCGCTGGCTTGGCTGTCAGTTCGACTCGCCCGGTATCCCAGTGCTTATATCTAATGTAGAAGGCCACTAGTAACCAAATGCTGTATGACCATTCATATGTCACTTACCTCACTCCTTGTCACATAGGCCTTGTGTTGGCACAAGGAGCAGAGAGCACAGGATAACCTTTTTGAAGGGAGGAGGGGACCACATTGTCCTGAATGATATTATAATTTGCTATTACATTTTTGTATTGCACTGTTGTTGATAAGCTCTTACTGTATTGAATGTGTCCTTTAAATCTTAAAAAGAATCTTAGTAGAATCAGTGAATCAAGGCTGTGGTGCCGTCTAAAAATTGTGGCATCCACTGTGGCCTTAAAATGTGCAGTCTGCAGATGAGGGGAACTCGCGATGGCTTTGCATCGAGCAGTGGATGGACCCCATAAGGACAATGAGAAGTAAATGGCGATCAACAAAACATCCTTATAATTCTAGACACTGAGGTCACAAAAGGAGATCAGGAACTTGTCCCTGGAAACTCCAGGAAGGTAAATCTGCCTTATATAATTCCAGACAGATTCGCAACTGCCTGCACTAAAATGCTAAGTAAAAATTGTGCCTAATTGCCCGAGAACTCTAGCTAAAAAGATTTCTAAGGAAATTATTGAACACAATGCTTTTGTGTTGTTTGTAGAAGGATGTTAAAGTAGAAGTTAAATTGCAGAAAGTTCTGCTAACAGAAAAGAGTGAAGACTTGGCAGCTTTGCAAATACTTCTGTTTTGGAAATGAGAAATGATACCAAATTCAAGAACTGCGATTTGGCCAATAAATGAGAGCACCATCAGGAAAACAGGATGTGGGGGGGGTGAAGTTGAAGATATGACTGGAAATGCTTTTGTAATAGGAGAGACCAAAGGTGCTACTGAATCAAAGGTTCTATAAAGATTAAGGATCAGCTTCAAAGATCCTTTCAACAGCAACAAAAAGTCTTTGGTCTTCTATGAAGCTTAAAGTTGCTGTTCGTCAGCAGTCTCAGTCGGAGTGCTGTGCCAGAAGGAGAGAGAAGCTTATCACAAAGGCTGTTGGCTGTGAGTCCTGAACCTAAATAAATAATCCCCATAAAGAATATAGACTGGACACTGGTTCTAAGGGAATCATATCCACAGAAACCAAAATGCCTTCGACTGAAAGGGAAAAAGACTGTATAAAATGAAAAGAGACATTGAGCTCTCAAAATTCTGCTAAACAGAAACAGGTGGACAAGATCGCTCATCGGTACTCCCATCCTAATTTCTGTGGGGAGGTTGAGGTGAAAGAAGAGAGGATTCAGAGACTGAAATTCAGAGCCCTTTGTACAGAACTCTGGATCAGAGAGAACCACTTCTGGACTTGAAAACTAATCAAGGATTTTTTCAGACTTTTCAGCCTAGCCTGAGAATCACCACAAATAAATAAATCCAGTAGGCCTTACATCATTACCCTTGGTAACTAAAATGATAGTTTAGATTAGCACATAATAATTGTGTCAGTGTAAAAAAAAATCAGAGAAAGTGTTCCCAAAGTACAGTGGTATTTATTTCAGAAAAAAAAGAATACTGTGAAAGAAACACATGTGCCATCACAAATAGTTGGCATATTCAGAGGTTGTGCCAGGAGGAAGATTTTAAAGACAAAAATGAGAAGGATTACACTGGATCATTTGAACGTGATCTTTGACCACATAGTGAGTATAAGAACAATACCAGTCCCAGAGCCAGCAGACAGGTGCTGAGCACATTTCTTTACAGAGCACTTTTTGACATGATTGTGTTGACCTCTCTGCAAGCTTGTGGTCTAGCAGTCACCCATGACAGTAACTATGAAGCAATCTTGTTTATTACCTCCCAGGGTTATTCACTTTTGCAGTTAAAGCTGATGCAACTTGCTCCATCTTGATTCTGACAATTTTCATATTTATTCCAGAAACTTTGTGGAATATGATGTGATGCTTGGATGACTGTGTGCACTGTGCAATGACCAAATCAAAGTAATTAGCATAGGTATCACTCAAACCTCCATCACCCCCGACAGAAGTGTGTACTGCATGTATTTTATCCCTTCCCCAACATGAAGTCAGCGTGTGAGACAAATTAGTTACCTCTTTGGTTAAATAGACCTAAAGATAAAGAGAAATGCTCTCCAGTAATGGCATAGAGGCTCCATCTGCATCCAAATCTAATTTAGTTAATGAGATTCTAGGCTTTATCTAATGCTGTAATCAGATGACGTTGGTGTAGTCCTTGAGAGAAGGTGACGGTAGTTTTCCTCTAGTTGGGATGTAAATTATTGGAATCAGAGGACAAAGTGGTATTTAGAAAAAAAATTAGTGCAGCCCTAAAAGGCATAAATTAAATTTTGATATTTGCTAATTATAGTTCTTTAAAGAAAATATTTAACCTACTTGAGAGTAAAAGTTCTTAATATTATAGTTTTTGCATGTGGTACTCAATAACTACTTGTATTGATGGTCTAGGAAATATTCTCTACTAGTACTTTTTTTTTTTTTCACTCCACATTTCTCTTTCCACTTCACAGTTTCTGTTAATTTCATTTAGCAGCCCTGGATCACACTCAACAAATCTCATGATTGATGTAGTTCTCTATTTTCTTCCTTTATACGCTAGGGGGCCCACTAAGTACTTGGTAGAGAAAGTTGGGAGCCCGGCATGAACTGGAAAACTACAAACACATTTCACGTGATTAACATGCTTTTCTGAAAGACAGTGAATAACTCAGTGCTTCCTAGAGAAATAGCCTTAAGGCAAGGTATAGAACTATGTAAGAATTTACACCATTGGCTTATAATGATCATCCAGAGTCAGCCTCAGAAGGATGCAAAGGGACTGTCTGCGCCTTGGACCTGAAGGATCCAATCAAAGCCCAGAGCTCACTGTAATGTCCTGCTCAAAACTGTATCAGGAAGCCAACAGGTCTGTGCTGGAAAGGTTGTGTATGAGCTGAAGGTAATGTCCAAAGTGAGGGTGAAGACTGAAGCTGTCTTTGAAGAAACAAGCGAGACTGCCTTCTATTTTTCCCATTTCTTCCACTCAGACGACAAGCCTGCTGCTTGGTGCCAGTCACACCCAGGGTGAGTCTTCCAGCCTCAATAAATCCCCTCAGCCACTCTCAGGACTATGTTGATCCAATTTAGTTAAACATTTCTTACTCAAATTGAAACAATCAAAGTAACTATCATAACCAGCCTAGTTGTAGAGTTATGATAAATTAGAAATTAGCATAAAATGATAAGAATGCTTTCTCTTTGAAATTAAACTAATTTTTTTACATAATTTTTAGACTTCTGTCTAATCTATAGGTAAATTTTCAAGTTAATTTTATATGCATACTTATTTATGAGCTTTGTTAAACAGTGAATATGTTTTGTCAATAAATATGTGTTTACATAATAGCAAATCTGAATCAGACAAATCAAAGCTTTGTGGAAACAGTATAATGATTTTTTTTTTTTTTTGAGACAGAGTCTTGCTTTGTAGTTCAGGCTGGCCCTGAGCTCACTATGTAGCCCAGGCAAGGCTCCATCTCAACAATCCTCCTGCCTCTGCCTCCTGAGTACTGGAATTACAGGCATGAGCCACCACACCTGGCCAGTTTAATGATTTTTGAAAAGTTTGTTTTCTTGCTGAAGTAGAAACTTTATTCCTCAATATATCAAACCTCTGAATAAAGAAATCATGCATGTATCTATATCCATCATACAATTACATGTATGCATTTGAACAACTATTTCTATAAGAAATTTCTTTATATTAGATAATCTCTTCCTAACACTACTAACCATATTCTCTTGAATACAACTATGAGTTTTCTTACTCTAATGCTTTCCATGGATCTGGGCCAAGTTAAGATTATTCTCCTGGAGATTTATTTCTCTTTTCCTTTGTGAACTACCTCAGAAAAGAAATACAATTCAAAAAAAATGAAAATATATCAAATATCTGTTAATTGATGGTTTTCAAATACACAAGCCAAGTTTATCCAAGCTAGATATTCAACCTCCTTTATCACCCATATTGTTTCAGTATAGTGATGTTTATTATTTGCCTCCATGATTCAAGGTTATCTTTTTCTTCTTACCATGACTACAGATTTATTAAAAATAAGTAAGTATTTTTAAAAAGCCTATAGCTCAAAATTCTACTGTGTTGGATAAAGCCTTATGGCACATTCAGTGGGCACTAGACCTTTCCAAAACTAGATCTTTAGAAAAGCTACATGAATTGTTTGTGTTAGGCCTTCTTGCTCAACTGTTTCCACTGTTTTTTGTGAAAACCCAACTTCAACTGCATCATTTTTATAAAACATTGATCATCTTCAAAATCTCACCCTATACCTTTCCTTGCTTCTTGAGAAATATCCTTTTATTATTATTGAATATTATTTTTTGTTAATAGAATCATACTAGTTGTTTGGCAATACTTTAGGGATATTTACCCTGTCAGGAACAGCTTTAGTTGCTAGGAGCAAAGCAGAAAATAAAAAGTGCTATAAGGAACAAGAATGTTGCTAACAAACAATTTCTTCCCAGCTCATTAAGATTCATTGAAAAAAGAGGAAAAACAAAGTTAAAAACAGGTGACTGCTGTGTGATTAAGGGGGTTAAAATTGAGCAATTATGGCTGGGCGTGGTGGCTCATGCCTATAATCCCAGCACTGAAGAGGCAGAAAAGGAAGGATTGCTGAGTTCAAGGATTGCCTGGGCTACATAGTGAGCTCAAGGCCAGCCTGAACTTCAAAGCGAGACCCTGTCTCAAAAACAAAAACAAATTGAGCAATTATATATGAAATGTATGCACAGCAAAATACATACAATTATGTATACATAGAATATATTTTACTATGCTTAATGAATAGATTGCAGTTATCTTATTACTAAGCACATGGGAATTCTCTTTTTTGGCATCTCATTTTATTCTTTGTGCTTAATTTCCTTTTGACATTGTTTTGATGGTGTCACGCTAATTAACTTTCTAGAAAGTAAACTCTTGGTTAAGAGCGCACATTCAGAGGAGATAAGCTGTGTGGAATCTAGTTACTAACTGGAAGCGCTATGCAAAGTTCATCACTTTGCACCATTTTCTGTTCCTCCATGAGATCTTAGCTGCTTCCTATCTGTCTCTTCCTCCTTTCCACTGTGAACAGCACAATGCCTTATCTTGCTCTATAATTTCTTTGAACCCTTCCAATGTGTGTATAAATATTTTAGAGATAATTTCATTAAATTAAGATAAGAGCTTTCTAAAATTTTGTCAAACAAGCCCCAGGAAATGTAGGAGTAAATGGAACAAAGACACAACCACCACCATGGCTTCTCTTTTCTTTACATTTCACTGTGTTTTAGCTCCACTTTATTTCTAAAGCAGAATAGTACTTTAAAAAATTTAAAAACAAGTAGTTCCCACTATCCTCCAAGTTTTTTAATTTTAACTTCAGCTCTGAAGTGAGATCAAGTAACTTTCTTAAATTTATTTCATAACATGAAATCTAAAGGCCACAGTTTGACTGTTGTGGCAGAGTTTGAGCTACTCCAGGACCAGCATTTACTTATGACAAGTATATAGATCGATACAATAACAGAGACAGTCATGGTCATTATATCATTATTAGAAAGGAGCTGGCATGAAAAGATGATCTATTTGTGTGCACAGAGGATTGGTGTCAGGGGAAAGATTTGGCAAGCAATTTCATAAATAGTGCTGGAATAAACCTCTCTTAGATTGTGTTCTTACTTCGAAATAATGTATCTTTAGTGTATCCTTAGATAAATCCCAAGACTCCACTCTTACAGTATTATGCTATCTGCTGATCTCTGTTTGCTATAAGTAATGTATTTAATCCCAGAACTGAAAAATCAAACTGTGTATATGGTATAATGCCTGAAAGGTTTCATGCTTTCACTTTTGTTTCAAAAACTGCATGTGGTCAGCTGTACAGTGGGAGGAAATAAAGACAATATACACTTTAGTTATTGCGAAGATTAAATGAGATGAGGCAAGGAAAGTACAGCTGTTGTGACATTTAAATAACATCAGTTCAATTGCTTCATGGATTTTAATCTATTTAAAATAGGCACACCAGAGTTAATCTAATTGTTCATCCATGAGCTATATATTTTTAATATCGAGCTTGTCTTTCATGTTTATATTTATAAAATAACAGCCAACTCCAAATCGCTTTAGTTAGATATGTGACTATTAGATTTCTGAAAGAAAAATCTATAATTCCAAGCACAAGTTTTAAAATTTCAGCCTTACATTGAATATTGCTCATACTAAAATCTAAGCAAAACTAACACTTCAATATCTTGAATAGTGTTAGGGTAAAGTACTTAAATTTAGAACATAGAAATAATTATTGAAATATTCATTCTATTAACATGAGGATCAGCTGTTGATGCAAATATTTATTTCCAAAGATCTGGTTTTTACTTTCCCTCAACCTCAAGTACTTTTGTAACTTGTTGAATACAATTTTTATCTTTAGAACAATGGTTTTCTGTAAGGTTAATTTTATAATCCATTGATTTTAATATAATGCTTGCAGAAAAGCAGATGCCTTTCTCATAAAAACATGTCATACTCTCATTATCTTATTTTACATATAACTCAAGTAACTAGTTATCTGTTTCTTTCAATTTTATACTGAAAATCTATTTAAATATGGGTCCAATTCCAAAGAATATTGTGTTAAAAATAACAAGAACTCCATCTAACTTCTAAATTCATAATTAGCTGTGATTTCTAGACTCTGCTCATCTCTCCTACATGTGTGTTTTCTAGGACTCAGGCTGAAGAAACAATAACTCCTGCAGACATTATTTTAACTGGAGAAAATGAGAAAATGATAAAGCAACCCTAATCACACAATTATATCTGAACCCTCTGACTGAACATGATAAAATTCAAATCCAGTTTTTTCATTGCCCTGAATGTCTATGTCACATGGGCAAATTTGACAATGAACACAAAATTATCTACCTAGCGA